>NW_019291674.1:0-26204 GCF_000500325.1 Leptinotarsa decemlineata
AAAGTGAGTTATTAGAAAATCAAGACCCTAATTATAATTGTAAAGTTTGTATGTACCTACTTAACGTAGTGACTTATTATTGTACAATTACCAGTAAAAGTGTATAAATGAGTATTATAAAATGAAAAAATATTATTATTTTTCGTTCAGCTTCTTTATATTGGGGGGAGGGGCCGATCCAATGAATTTGCCACGTGCCTCGACCGGTATAGTTACGCCACTGCTATCAGGCATGTCCTATGCGAGTGCTCGGAGCTATCTTCAATAAGAGAGTGTGAATTTGGCGAGTCTTGGCCTACACATGAAGGAGATGTCTTCCGGTAACCTGTCCACTTTCCTGGAAATGACAAGATGGACGATGACCTAGGAGGACAACTTCTCGGGAGGATGTACAATGGGTCACATGTGTCCTAAGTTCTATGAGCTTACACTCACCCTTCCTACTCTACAAATGCAGTCAAGGTCGTAGCCAGGGGGGGATTAAGGGGGATTGTTCCCTTCCGAAAGTTCTACAAGCAACGGTCATCCAAAAATTGTATCAAACACAACGATTGGCTTGTTTGAACATCACAGTAGCATGAGAATAACACCAACCGCGGCAATGGAATTAATTACTGGTATGTCTTCTCTGGACATGTACGTTGAGGAGGTCGCGTTAATGGCCATGTTACGATTGCACATGGCTGGTGTAAACCTTGAAGTAGGAATGGGTCAATTGAGGCTGAGCCTATGGCGAGAAGCCCTTACTGCGCAATCTCTGCTGCAGGCAACCAGTGATGCAATTGCACCCAAGTTTGTATTCAATAAACCCTACAAAATACAAATAAAACAGAACACAGAGTCAGATGCTACAAATGCATATATACAGATGGCTCAAAAACCAAAGGAAGCTCATGATGTGGAGTGTACTTCAGATCACTAAGCCTAAGGATTGAGTGGGGAACCAGAAAAAGAATTTCTGGCAAAAAAATAACAATCTGCACTGATGGCATTTTGCCAAAGCTTCGGTAGATAATAACATCCTGGGGTGGATTAAAGGCCACGACTGGAATAAAGTTAATCGCCGACTCTTTAGCCAAGGAAGCGGCTGGACTTAGAATTTTAGGACCCAGTGGCACCTACGGAATGATGACTTCGATAATTGCGAAACGAACCAAACGTCACACCCATGCTCAATCTCTAAAGAAATGGGATGGATTCAAGGGATGCAATCTTGCCAGGATCATCCTGGGTGACCCTGGGAAGCTGGCGCCGAAGAAATATTTAGCGATGACCAGAAAAAATCTACGCTAAACAGTAGGGTTTCTGACTGGCCACTATCAACTAAGAAAACACCTCCAAAATATGGGGCTAGTGGACACACTTCTATGCAGGATGTGTGAACAGGAAGGCATAGGCATTTCCTTTGCGAGTGTCAGGAGTTATCGTCAATGAGAGAGTGTGTTCAGCGAGTCTTGGCCTACACCTGCTGATATGAAGGAGATGTCTCCAAGTGACCTGTCCAGTGTATGGCACGAGGGCCTTCTGCATAAACTAATCGCGTTCAACTCGCTCTGGGGCCTGATCGAGTGGATTGGGTATTTCCTGAATGACAGAACATTTCAGGTTAGAGTAGAGGACAATAGAGAGATCCTCGCTGGAGAGCCGCAGGGGGCCATGCTCTCCCCTACACTGTACTCACTTTACACCAGTGACCTCCCGAGGTCTGAGCGTGTGAAAATATCTCTGTACGCCAATGACACGACTCTCCTCTCATCTTCCATGGGTTGAGAGCTCGGTATCATCTACATGTAACGTGCATTGAATGACCTCGAGCGCTGGTACCTCTCCGACCAGAAAAGTGAGAATCTATGGAAGGGAGATCGACTAGCAAACGCGGATAAAGTTACTTGGCCTTCTAATAGACCGTAGTCTTACCTGAAACCCGCACATCACACCCATGAAGGCAAAGATCGAGGGTCGGATCGAAATTCTGTACCCTCTGATCAACAGACGTTCTGAATTTAACCTAAAGAACAAGATCACGATCTATAAAACGATGTTCGGGACTGTCATCATGTATGCTTCAGGCGTCTGGGGACAAGCGGCTCCGTCTAATATATCGATTCTGGAGGGATTACAAAATAAGTTAATACGGATGAGAGTGAATAATCCGTGGTTCGTACGGAATGAAGCCATCCGCAGAGATTTGCAGCTGCTGTTCATCAAGCAGTCCATTCAGTCGAGGAATCGGCAAGTCTTTGATTATGTAGAAACCCACGATAATCTTTCAGTTAGGAAAGCTATGGATTATGCTGTAGACGACCTCTCCTGATATAGAAGGCCCAGACACTCTGTCGAGTGTCTCATGTCCTCTGTTTAAAGATGAACAATATCATCATCCAAACACCTCAGGGCAGTACTGATTTCTGAGGACATTCATGCCGCCATCCCATAAATCAGTCTCGACCCGTTTGTCTCTCTGACGAATATCAGTCGAAAGGATAAGGGAGCCAGGCTCTAACCTGTTTTAAGTCATGATGACACGAACAAGGAACCTGCCCACCATCTTGGAAAGGACAGGATCGACGATGACCTAGGAGGACAACTCCTTAGGAGGATGTACAATGGGTCGTATGTGGCCTAAGTGCTGTGGGCCTACACTCATCCTCCCCACTCTACAGATACAGATACTGTTAGAATTATAAAATCCGTTAGGAATCCTATCCGAAACACACTGGAAAAACCTTACGGCAATATGCGTACAAACTTTCAAAGATCTTAGCGACACATGTTTCCACATGTACCCCTGAGAGAACTTCATCTTCTCTGAAACGCCTCAAAACTCCAAAAGCCAGGAACGACTAAACGGTTCGGTGTTGATGTCAATCTACCGTAGAATTGACATCAACATCGAGAAGGATTTGTTTGCTGCAAAGAAAGCTAGAAAACTAAATTCGATTTTGTAAAAAGATGTTAATATTTTGGTAACAGTTTTCTAATAAATATATATGATCATGAAAGACAATTTTCTTTCTTTCGTTATTTTTATATTTCATGTTTTTCTACTGCTCCACCAAACCCCTCCCGAAATTGTTTTCTGGCTACGGTCTTGGATACAGTGTCGTGAAGATGTTTCAATTGAGTGTTAAGCGAAGTTTCAGAGCAACAAAACAGAATTCTCGCATCGTTTCATAACCACAGATGAAACATGGCTCCATCACTTCACATACGAGACAAAAATTGAAACAGTAGACACAACAAGGAGAACCGGCTCCAAGGAGGGCAAAGACCGTTTCATCTGCAGGCAAGGTCATAGCATTGAATTTTTGGGATGCTCGTAGGATAATTTTCATTGACTTTCTTAAAAAAAGTAAAACTATGAACGCTGAGTATTATGCGAACTTATTGCAACGTTTCAGTTAAGAAATGAAGCAGAAACAGCCGCATTCGGCTAAGAAAAAAGGAATGTTCCATCAAAACAATGAACTAGCTAACAAATTCATTTTCCAAAATCAACAAACTGAAGTTTGAATTGATATCTCGTGCGTCAGATTTAGCCCCCTTGGATTATTTTCTGTTCCCAAAGTTGAAAAATTGGCTCAGTGGTCAAAGATTTTTCAACGATGAAGAAGTGATGTCAGCTTTCAATGGCTATTTTGGGAAGCAAGACAGTTTTTATTATTGAACGTCGCTAGAAAAAATGTGTAGAGCTGCAAGAAGATAATGTTGAGAAATAAATTCATTGTTTTCCAAAATTTTTGGGCAGGGTACTTCTGGGACCACCTTCGTAAAATGAAAGGTAGTAACATCGTGAAACTTTCTGAAAAGAATAGTTTCAGAAATAATAATAATAATGAAAAGTGGAGATGTTATAGATTGTTTACGAGCACCTTATACACAATAATAGTCACCGCAGTTGACCGAGTGTTAGAATGGATATATGAGCAGAGAGGGTCGAAGAGAGGAGTCGCTGGGTGTGAAGAGAACCTGCTCATGAATAGATGTATAACGCAGGACTCAATATAGTGTGAGCATAACCTCTCTATAGCCTGGATCGATCACCACAAGGCATTTGATTCAACAACACATGATTTCATCTTGCAATTGCTCAGATATCTTTCGTTACCCGGCAAAATAGTTGGTTATTTTGAACAACTGATACCACTCTGGAGGACTCGCTTCACCATAACCTCTGGTCGAGCTAGAGTCCAAACAGGCCGGGTCACTTTCAAAAGGGGTGTATTCCAGGGCAATTTTTCAGTCTCCTTTTCCTCTGCATCCCACTATTGCGATTATCCGTTGCGCTCAGATATTCTCGAGGGTATAACTACGGCATCCCCAGAAACCGGTAGCACAAGGTCACCTATTTGTTCTATATGGATGATTTTAAACTTGAGGTCGATCATTGAGGTTGGTGAAAGAGTACAAGCTTGCTATCGGTATGAAATTTAAAATAGACAAATGTGCAATGGTTCATCTCAAAAACGGATGATTTGGGGACTACGGAGGGTATGCGCAGCTCGTACATGAAGAGACGTATACTCACCTCGGGGTGAAACGTCACTCACAAGAGGTAACAACAGTGAAGAACAGCAAGTATCATCACGAACTCCGGCAGATCTGATCATCGGAACTGACAGGGAAAAACAAAGTTGCTGCATCAAATATGATTACCGTTCCAGTCTTACTTTCCCGTTTGTGGTAGTGAAGTGGACTCGGGAGGAACTGTATAAACTCGACGTAGAGACCCTAAAAATGATGCACCTCCATAGGAGTTTGCATCCCAAATCATCCGTTTCATGGCTGTACTTCCCCAGTCAACAGAGAAGCCGTGGACTTTTGAGTTTGAAGTATATACATGACAGATGAAGCTTATACAGTTATCAAATAGTTTGGATCCCCTTCTCTGCAAGGTCAGCGACCATGAGAGAGCATCAATTGAATTTTTTTTAGACCAACTGCCCGAGCAGCTGGTGAAGTTTTCAACTCTGGGCGAGGGATTGGCCAATGCATGGAGTTTTCTTCAACAACATTGAAGACCTTAGCTTAGCGCCTGACCTTGGCTTTCCTTAGGTCGAGTGGGCTGAAGCCGAAAACTGAAGGGTTCATCATGGCCTGCCAGAATTATGTTTTCAACACCTTGGTCTACCACAATCTCGTGATGGTATGGAGGTTCCTGACACAAGGTGCAGGGCCTATCGCGAGTCGCTTGAGACCCTATAATGCACTTGCTCTCAGCATGTCCAGCATATGCTTATAACCACCGACATAATGCAGCCCTAAAGATTCTCTTTATTATCATCTATGGTAATTTCACGATATTGACGTGATACCGGTGTTGCCTTACGCTCCGGTGAGATTCTGAATACGTTATGGGGAAAGAGAAGTGCTGAATTTATAGTAACTATTCGTTTCTCACCCTCAGGCTCATACATGCTAATAAGACTTATGTAGTCCTTTTTGACCACCAGAGCAAGACGATATTTGTCGTGGAATTTTCAACCCATAACGACACAAATATCGTCCGAAAAGAGGGGGGGAAACGTACAAAATTTGGTATCGTGAAACATCGAATTTGGATAGGTGAAAAATCCAAAAAATAATTCCATGTGTGTTATATTGTAGATTCTTCAAGACCCAAAAGTATACAACGAATATTGAAGATATCGTCCCACTCATAAAGGTTCCATTAAGAATCTGATATCTTTCTTGCTTGCACTTGGATCACCAATATCTGCTAGTACTATATGCCCATTTTCTACCTGAAGATACAACTCTTTGCCACAAAGACTCTGAATAGTTCCATCTGAGTTGAATACGAATTTATTATCTTCCTGAGTTTCATCTTCATATCGAAGTATGAGTTTAGTTCCTGGTTTGGCTTTCTTGCATCCTCCCTTAATACTCATCAACTTCCTACGGCAGAATAGAAATTATAATAGAAAAGTGAGAATACAAACAAGATACAATCAAATCTTTCATCTTCAGCATGAAAGCTTGAAAGAAACAGCACCAATATCATCATCGAAACTATTGAGTAAGAAGCATCATCCTCTAGAATTATTAACGCTACTGAATATTGTTACATTAAAACATAGTTGGATATGAACTATTGATTTTCAGAACAATCATACAAAAAAATAATTATTTGTAGTGAATGATGAGTCTACTCTACTCTGTTGGGTGTATGTGGGTGCTAACATAATTCATCTCCTGTTACTTCACAAGATACTTTTAGATCATCTAACAACTCTCGTGACATATAGGTGATATTTTTCAGGTGAGTGTTCTTCTTGTATATTCATGAAAAAAAAAATTATGAGCGATTTGCGAAAAAATCATTCGCAGTACATAGACACTGATTACACTAATTTATTGATATGCCGTGAAACATACCCTGAAGTAGTAAAAACAGGTATAGAAATGTTTAATGATACAAAGGAATCGTTCACTTGGAATAGGTTAATTTTAAATGAATCTGAAACTATTATACTTTTTAGAACTAATCAATTACAGATAGAACGACCTTGAAATTTGAATATTGAAAATATTACTATAAAATATTCAGAAGACACCAAATTTCTAGGACTTTATATTGATGAATTCTTGAAATGGGACAAACAGATTGATTATACCGCTAACAAATTGAGCAAAATTTCGTATGGACTAAGGGTGGTTCACAAATATCTTAGGAAAAAAAGTTATATGAAGTACTGGTGATATTTTGACCCCATCTATACATTCCCGAGAGGAAAAGAGGAAGTCCAGGGACACCCTGTATATAAATTATTTACGTAAACATTGAGAAGGCAGGGGCCCAAAACCGTACCTTGAGACACCTCGAAGTTTATTGTTTTGAATTCATGTTGCATGTAATACATCCAGGAAAGACATGAACTCATTGACATTTTTAAAGTTTCACAGAACACGTTTTTCCATAATGATTCCGCAAGAGCAGTTCTCATTTTCGCGAATGATTTCCAATGTGTTTTCCTAAAAAATTCAACTATTACCCACGTTATTGCTTTGGAAGAAATAAACGAGTCCTCGAAAAAACTCAACGTTACTATCCAAGACGATCCAAAAGAAGCGATATATATTCAGAAGCACAGGAATGATTTCGATCCGAACAACGAAGGAATTAACATCATTAAAATATGGCTACCTGCTCTTTATTTATTTCGTAAGAGGTCACACAAGAACCACACAATCATTTCAGCGCCGCTTTAACATTTCAATATCACTTTTGTAGAACAATATATCTATTGCCTCAAAATAGGCCTCAGTTTCATTCGAGCGAAATTTTTTACCGGTGAGCATTTTTTGAGATCTGCGAATGGCCAGAAGTCTCTGGGAGTCGAATATTGCGAATACGGTGTATGTGGGAGCAATTCGAAGTTTAGTTCATGTAGTTTTGCAAATGTCTTTATTGACCAATGTCTTGATTTACTCTACGGACGACAACTCTCAAAAGTCGAAACTTGTGCGAGCTAAGGAATAGCGAGGTCTTATCTTTTAACGTGTGATTCCTAACACGGGTTAGACGATAGGAAGTGAAAAATTGATCGTCCGGCCTTGCGGCTTGAACCACCGGTTCACACAACGGTCGTGGAGCAAACCACTCACGTTAATCCACCAGGCTACCGTCCTACCCCAAGGTAGTATACAAATACTTTGGATATTTGTGAGAATTCAAAATCTACGGATGATTGGCAAAACGCTTCATCTGGACATTTTTTTCATCATTTTCATTAAATATGCTTCATATTCACATTCATGTCGCTGACATTTTCAAACTCCATCAGAAATGTTGATTTCCACGAGCTTGCGGTCTGGATAGGTTTATTTTTCATTTTCTAATTAATTAGTGTGTTTTTTGCACATATATTGTTTATGGAGGATATTGAAGGATATTGGAGGATATTTTTCCACATCACGAAATATTTTATCAATGCTGTGGGCGATTTTGTACCCCTACTGAAGTAGCTGTAATTTACTAAATCTGAATAATTACTTTAACAGAAAAAAGTGAAATTTCCGCCCCAACGATAAAATCGTGGAGGCATTTTCTATCAAGAAAGGATTTATTCCATTACATATTTGAAAATTTTGTTCAGTTATTCTAGAATTACTGAACGGAATTCTAGAAGATCATAGACCNAATAGTAGCCAAATTCTTTCACTCTAATCCATTTTACATCATCCCGAAGATTAATTTCGTCATTTAGAGTGTTATTCTGCTTTTTAAATAAATAAAGTTTTCCTGGGAGCTCTTCGAAATTATAGAAAAAGTTCCATGTTTACATAAATATTATTTTTTGTACTTGATGACTTTATAATGTCACGATATTGGTCAGGTATAAAAATGTTTCCTGTCAATTTTCTCGATCCGGCCAAAGTCCCTATCAGAATCAAGATAGCTATGACCTACTTTCGGGAACTTGTGATCAATTATTTTTAAAAAGCACACGAATGAGACCATACAATCACATTATTTGTTTCTGGATATTCTTTTCTAAGCATTTTACAAAACCGAAACGGACAACTTGCAATTTCATTGCTGCCTCTGTTGGCTACATCCTCAGTCCACGTAAAGAAGTATGATTTCTGTCTCAAATAGGTAATAGGTACAGTGTATCCCAAAATTGCATAGTCACATTTGTCTTAAGTAAAATGCTTTTGAGGTTGATAGCTTGGGCAGAGGCATAGTTTGTTGCAAATCCATAGTGATGTAGACTATGTTTTTGTTGGAATGTGGCTTTTGCCTGTCAATTTTTTGAGATTCGAAAGCGAAGTTATAGTTGTCTTTGTGATCAGCAGTATTTCCACCGGCATCGCATACACTTCACGTGTAGTGGGGTGACAAAATGAAAGGTTAAATCTTGTTTCGAATATATGACGATACATAGAAATTTTGACGAAATACATGTCTTCAAGTTTTTTTTTACACTTCTTTATGTACATAATATGGTGCATCTGCGTTACGTTAAGTAATGGGTATAAAAACTATTTGTTTTCATTTTTATTGCGTGAATAGTGAGATTTCTCTGCCGGAAATTTCTTAATATGATTCACAATACAGGCTATCACTTCCTCACTAATTTTGCTTGGCCTATTTTAATGTCGTCCTTGTTTACTTGGCGATGGAGCTGATAGGTCGTTTTAAGCTTTTTTTGCATATTTTTCATCTTTTTTCTTCCTATTTGATAAAGGGAACAAAAAGCGTCTTTACACACCGGTATTTTTTGTTTCTCAAAACTTATTGAATATGCAAACGATTCTTCTGTTGTTTTGTACCAATACGATTTCGAGCAACTGGATATATATACACAATAATCTAAAAATACGTTGGGCTCTACTCTAATCATCATATTTGAAATATAAAGCACAAATCCACTCACTAATTGGTCAAAATTATGTGGAGCTACGATGCACGCAATTTATAAAACATAATCTCAAAAGTGACATGTCACTGCAACACAACTCGTGCCTACAAAACAGCCTTGCGTTTTTTAGCAGATAAAGGTGTTATGTCCTAGATTTGTGACATGACACTTTAATCCACGAAAACGGTGAGTATACTATGCGTCATACCACTTTTATCAACTAGCAGTTTTTTTAAATATGTAGTTATAGATATGTATTACCTTATAAAAAGTTAGATTGGAACCTTGGGGCTCAAAAAACAAATAAAATCAATTTTTCAAAAATGTGACATAACACATTCATCCACTTAGGTCTGTAAGCTTTAGGTATATTAGGCAAAAAAACTGAAATTACAATGAGATAAAATACAGGCAACAATCAAAAAATCAGAAAATTGAATTAACACGAGATGAAAAATAAAAATTATCAACAAGAAATGAAAATCAAACGATTCCAAACCACGTTTGTATTGCTCAAAATGACCCCATGAAAAAGTCCAAAGGTGTCAAATCTGGCGAGCGGGCTGGCCATTCCGTAGGACGTCGATGGCCAATCCAAATAGTTTCTTATTTGTCTGGAATAATGTGGCGGTGGACGTCACAATCGTCTTCGGGTGATAACGGCTTGAAAATGAGTCTCTTGGTCCTGGAATGCTCTGAAGCGTTTTGCGAACTTTCAGAATATTCTGATATTTTTCTTAGGATACAAAACAAAAGAAACGTGATGAAAGAAACTATAAAAAAAATTGCAATACATGTTTTTGGTGCGAAAATCAAAATAATAGGTACAAGTAAATGAAGTTACAGCTAGTGCAAAATGGGTAAGATAAAGGGTAAATACACGCATGAAGAAGGTATTTCATAACGAAACACGTGTAAAACTTTTGTTTGAAGGTGTTTGACAATGTTTCGTAGTGTATTTTATCAGTTCGAATGCATTAAGCAATTATATTAAGCAAAAAAACTGAAATTACAATGAGATGAAATACAAACAATAATCAAAATATCAGAAAATTGAATTATTAACACGAGATGAAACTTGAAATTTATTAACAAGAAATCCCTAGCAATTATAGACCCATCTCAGTTATAAACAACTTTGCAGAAATATTCGAAAAGTGTTTGAAACATAGTTTGATGAAATTTTTTACCAAGCATAAGTGTATCACAGAGAAACAGTATGGATTTCAGAAAAAATATAAGTACAGAAGATGCAATTATGAATCTAACTAAAAATATTGTCGGAAGCTTAAATGAATCAAGAAAATGTCTTATGGTATTTCTTGACTTGGCCAAAGCTTTCGACACTGTGTCGCACAATATTTTACTTGAACTTCTCAATAAAGTTGGCATACGTGGCACAGCACTGAATCTATTAAAAAATTATTCACAAAAAAGGACACAGCAAGTAAAAATTGAAGAATGTCTGAGTGATTCACTGAAAATCACAATAGGTGTTCCACAGGGTTCAGTGCTGGGTCCAATATTGTTTCTCGTGTATATTAACGACGTTGCTGATCTTAATAACTTTCATGGCCATATAGTATCATATGCAGATGATACTGCTATTATTTTCATAAATGATACATGGGAACAGGTATATGAATGTACTAAATTAGACCTCTCTCACATCCACAGTTGGTTGAATCACTTCCTAATAACAGTATATTTTCAGAATAGTAACTTTATCACCTTCTCTCTAACTAGTGAAGACCAACCTACAGAAAAATATATTTCGGTACATAGTTATTCTTGTGATGAAATATGCCTCAGAGGTTGTCCACAGATTGAAAAAATCAATAAACTAAAGTATCTTGGTGTGATAGTGGATCAACACCTAAGGGGGGATGAACATGTATTATATGTAACAAAGAAATTACTGCAACTAATACATAAGTTTTATTTGCTACGTGATATTCTCAGCAGGAAAAACCTTTCCATAATTTATAACTCATTAGCTAAGTCAATTTCAAGATATTGCATAGTAATATGGGGAAATCTCTACCACAATGCTCAAAAAAAATTGCAAACTACTTAAAATTGTAATTGCAAACTACTCAAAAGCCTCAACTACTCAACAACTTATTCGCATATTATTGCCTAATATATACCTACCGTAAAACAAAGCCCATTGTTGATCCGCTTAAACATTATGATACGCGATTCACAGAAAACAAATCTATTGACTTGCCTATTTTCAAAAAAAGTCACTCACAAAGATTTGTTTTCTTCATTGGCCCTAAACTATATAATTCACTACCTTTATGTGTGAAAGAATTGAGAAGGAAGAAATATTTCAAAACTAAAGTAAAGGAACTCATAGAGTCAAATGAAATTAATATTAATCTTCATCTACAAGTTTAGAAAACCATAGAATACATAGTTCACAAATATTATTAATCACTATTATGATGTTATTCTGAAAATAATGTTGAGCTGATGATACCTATAGTTTTAAATAACTATCAAATACTTACCTCATAAACATTTATGTACCTTTTTGCTTTTTATTTGAAATCAATATTTACTGATCACTCGTCTGACTAGTCTGATTCATAATCTGTACAAGCTCTAGGCATATTTTCTGGATGATCATTAAGAAGTGCAAAACACTAACATCCTAGGCTTAGTTCTTATTGATCGAAGGAACACAATGATTGTTATAACCCCTAATGAACATGTATTGTGTGATATTCTATTCAGATGAATAAACGAATTTGAAATTGAATTTCATATCAATTTATATCATATTAGATAATGGAATTCCGAACAAATGAAATACGTTTAAAATTGTTCAGTAAAAATCTCACAACTAAGTGAGACTATGGGTAAAATAAGTTAGTGATAAAAATAATCAGTATAACTCGTAGAGTAATACCTACGAAATATCCAGTAAAGAAACGTTCTTACCTGCCTTTCCCGTTTTTTACATTCCTGAAAACGAACCATCCTATTCCTGCTTCTACTACCCACGTCCTATAGAGAGCGAAGTTTCTACCCCAAACCAAATTTATGGTATCCTTTCCATTCACGAATTTATCAGATTTCATAGATTTGAGAACCAAGTAGGATTCCACTCTGCATGTTCCATTAGTAGGTTCCCAAATGGATGTATAACCTTTGAAACCTTCAAAATGAAAATAAAACATTTGTACCAACATGGATGCCAAACAAACTACTCATTCCAGTATGAGAAAATGAATATTTCGAAATGAAATCTCGAAAAACGTATTCACACAGCTGATTCTGGTAAACCACTGCGTGAGCTGTTACTAGTCAACATATATTTCTTTCAGACGTAGATTTCATACAAGTAGTCGAACCTCGTTGATGTTACTCGAGTTCCAGATATCTTGCTTGCTTCCAGATATCTTGCTATACTTCGAAACCGATCTTCAGTTGATCTATTAGATGGATGAACGAAAAATATCTGTAAGACTAACCTCCAAGAAGTATCTTACATAAATGTCTATCGGATATAATTCAATATCTTTCGTTTTATTAGCCAAGGTAGTAGTTGTTGGTTTGAAGGTGGTTGGTTGAAGGTATATAGTAGTTGTTTTCCGGCAAATTTCAATCAGAGAGATGATGTTTTGAAATTTTACCTTATAAATTGTGATTATCGCAAAAAGTATGTCGATCAAACTGAACGAACTATCAGAGACATGTGTATCTCTTCTTGGCAGACATTTGCTGGATTATACGAACGTTATGGAAGGGGAATGTTTCATATTTCAGTTCGAAATAGAATAATTCTACCGGCTTCGATGGAATTCCAAGGAATTTTCCACCGCCTTTGATTGTCGAATATAAGCGTCATCAACTCGCCTATCGAGACAGTCAAGTGGGAGTTACAGTGCGGTACGTAGAGCGATCTAGTAAGACGATAGTTATTTCGAATAATAGTTGAAGTTATAGTTGAAGTGTTTGTTGTATTTAAAGTGAAATAAATTAAAGTTTGATTATTGTTCAGTGTGGTCAGTTATTACCCATGGGAAAAAAGTAATACTATTTGAGATAACAATATAATGGTACATTATCTGCATGTAACTTCAACGGTGTAACTCCATGATATCTCTTAGGGAACCAAAATTACATAAAACCTTCCCGTGGGTTGGGATTCCTATCGGGCGCGTCCCTAGATGACGGATAGGGGAACGGCCACGGGACTATAGGGGCTCTGTCCGGGAATCCAATGTGGCCCCACGGACGGGGTCGCCGGACTCCTGGTCAGTGGCAGAAACAGGTAGGGAGAGGGGAACCAAATCTCCCCTAAAACTTTTGCGAAACATGCCACCGTGGACCAGCCTACCCAAGCTAAGATGTAAGGAATCGTGTCGACAGATGAATGGCCGCAGGGTGATATGCGGTTACGAACTATCCTCTTGGAGACCTGGGCGAAACCTCATTGTAATCAGTCTACCTCTGGTAATGCGGGGCTCTGCCAGAGTGACCAAATCTTCTCCTGCTACTCGTGGGAACACACATGAATGAAACAAACACAAAAACAGACACAGAAAAAACCGAAACCAATGCCGAGGCTGGATAGAAAGGCTCACCTCAATCTATGGCAGTGGCTGGGGATGAACAAAAATCTACACCTCAATCTACCACTTGGAATCACCTCGTGATATAATACAAAGGCCAAGGTGTGAGCGCATTTGGGGCGCCGAATCCAAAAGGAGAAAGAGAGCGATAGAGGCAGGAGTAGCAGCAACTATAAGTGCACCCTACTTCTGCTACACTCCAGCTCTAACACCAAGGGCACTTTCTGCGGTGGACGCCAAGAGCTCCGCCTTGAATAAAGGCAAGGAACCGGCTGCCCTTGCAGGAAAGCGCCTTTACTTGAGCACCTCCACATAGGAAATCCCAAGAAGGTTGAAGAAGCCACACAACGACAGTAATGTCACTGCACCTTCCAAAACCTTCACGAAGGCCGCCGTGAGACACCTCAAGGTTGCCAAAGAGAGTGTGTGTTCGATGAGTCTTGGCCTTCACCTTCACCTACCGATATAAAGGCAATGTCTCCTAGTGACCTGTCCACCTTCCTGAAAAGGACAGAATGGGCGATTACCTAGGAGGACAACTACTCGGAAGGATGTACAATGGGTCACATGTGGCCTAAGTGCTGTGGGTCTACACTCACCCTCTCTAGTGTACAGATACAGATACATGAACCCTTGTAAATTGTAGCCTATATAATATTCTGATGTTTAAGCTGTACTTATGTAAAGTTTCATCCAAATCCGTTCAGTCGTTTAAGGCGTGATGGAACCACAAACATACATCCATCCTCACAAACTTTCACATTTATAATAGTATAAATTGTGTTGCGATCCTGTGAATGATATCTGATTCAATTCCATAACGAATGTTTTGAGTACAACTGAATAAAAAAATTTGTATTGTAGCTTTTTGGAAAGTGTTTAGTATAATTCAATATTTATATAAGTAGTGATTTAGAAAAGGCTTTTTTTCTCCAGTTTGTGTCACTTTTTCGTATGATCTACACATCTTTGTGACTAGTATATTTTGAAATCAATTACTTTTTTCCTTCTTCTGAAAGACTAACATTTTTTTGTATGAAGATGGAGGAGTGAAAAACCAAAACTGATGTTTTCCAAAACAAAACTCATTTGATTATAAAATCAAGAAAGGGTATCAACCTATAAATGAAACAAATAAATGATCGTTTCCGAAAATATTGAAGTTTTTCATGATTTCACACTCACCAAGTGATGAAGTTAAAATAATGTAAGCAGCCAAAATCAACAACTTTATGATTGTTGCCATGTTTTCATTCAGACAGAAATATTGGAACTATCATTATATCGAAAGAACGTCAGAAATTTTAATAAGCTGATAACTGAGAAGCAATCGTTAATAGCTATTTTAGAAGTTCGATTGACATCAATCATAAACAGAAATAATATAACAGCCAATTAGTCAGTTCGATATCTTGTCTGTCAGAATAAGCAGATTTTTTCCCTTGAATTTCAATTGATATAATGAAAGTAATTCCACAAATATATTTTTCAGCATACATATGAAAAAAATTATAGCAAGACATTTTTTTCATGAAATAAAAGTTAACAAAGAGAAAGCTGGACCTTTCATTGATTATATCTGGTGTCACAATTCTTGCACTAGAATCCACAATACTGGAAATTACTTTTCGACAGCGTCTAGTCAGGTCAATTTTGAAACAGCTCAATATCAAGGCGTCTGGTCATCGTACCCGTTATCCTCGTTAGAAGATTGCTCGCGTTCAGCCTATTCCCAAAAAGGATAAACAAACTTCCTCAAATAACTGTAGACCAGTCGTTTTGCTGTCGGTTATATCAAAAATTATAGAGAAAGCCGTAAACCATCATATCCTCAAATATTTGGAAGGCTTCAACATCTTGAGTGATAATCAATATGGCTTTCGGAAACAAAGATCAACAGGCGACCATTTATCCGTATGTCACCCATATTTGGAGTAACATGGAGAGTCAAGAGCTGTTGCGCTTGATATTTCTACGGCCTTTGACCGTGTGTGGCATGATGGTTTGCTGGCCAAACTTTTGTGTATGGCTCCAGCTTCCTGAATACATATTGCATTTTAATGCCAGATCCACACAAATGATAAAACACATAATATTCATAAACAAATATATTTTAAAAACAATATACACTGAAATATGTGACGTTCACACCAATATTAAAAATAAAAAATCTAATTCAAGATATTTATTCACTGCATGAAATATTCCTGAATATTGTCATGTTACAAATATCGGAAATGTACTCTCAAAAAAATGTATACTGAATAATTTACTAAAATAACAACTCTGAATTCATAAGCACTAATTGAAAAATAATAAATATATCATTTCATTGAAATAATAAAACTGTATTTGATCAAGAAATGAGCGAGATATAGGTTTCTCACTTCATAAACTGAACCCACAAATGAGGTATTTTAAATGAGTGGTATGATGGGTTCTTCAATGAATTTCACTTACTTGAAGTTATCCAAACTTTACCCACCTGAAGAGTTCTCCTGATATCTGTCCAACAATGCATCAGCCAGTCTTTCAGTACTGATACCTGGAACAAAATGTACATTAACGTTCATTATGATAGTGATAGTGATATATGATAGTGGCACACTTGAAATAAAAATCAAATAGATATTTTTCTCATAGGTTCCTCATGAACATTTACAACTTTTAATGACTCGGAGAGCAACTTGCATTCCCTTATTGAACAGTACTCATTACGTTTTCGGTTTCTTGGCGCACCTGCATGTACCAGGTACCACTCCGTTTCTTTTTGGGCATATTGATAGTATCTTGAAAAAGAGTGATTGAAATTATGAAAACAAATGATACAAAAGAATGTGTCATTCACTTACTTTCCTCTACTGAAGATAGATAACTGAAATCACTCTAGTTTATACATGTACTTAGTCAAACCAACAAATCCCACACACCAACTCTCCTCGGGTCTGAAATGAGGTATTGTAGATTAAGCACCATGACTTTATTATCGATACTATTGTCTTTTACTTACTTTTCTTAAAGATTGAATATGTAACTCTACTGTTTGAAGATGCAAAAGCAAACTATTGTATGCAACTGTACTGCAAATTGGACAGCCTCAAACTACAAATGGTACACTAAACATGAGAGAATTATACTTTGGTAATAACTCCAATACACCATGCAGTACACACGCAAACCTGCCATGTCTTCACTTTCTCATTTCTCTGGTGCCAGAATTTGTCGCTTTGTTACTAAATGATTTCAAATACAAAAAGACAAATAGGATGAGGATAAACCGATTCATTGATGCAATTGATTCATTTATTGGCCCATTCAAACTTTTTTGTCGTTTCCAACAGTTGCATCAAGAGTGTATTATTTTCCATTAATAATTTGAATTTTTCTTCTTGTTCTCTAAGTAACCTTTTCAGCTTTTCGTTTTCAAATGAAAGATTTGAATCAATTTTTCCTGAATGTTGTTTTTTGCAGCAAACAATCTTTGTATGACATATTCTAGTACACTTCAATTTATTTTTCACTGCACAGGATAGGTGGAATATGTCTACGCATTCTATGCACACTATATTTTTTTGTTGTTTTCGTTTGACAACACTTGAATTGTTTTTCTTTAAAATTAACTTTACTGATAACAGATAACACATCAATCGGCTGTTTACCAGTTTCCGCCATCCCCATAATATATGATAACTGGTGTATCACACGTCTTTCCACGTCTACATTATCTGGAGTACTTTTAGTATTAATTTCTTGGCAAAAAATATTTTTCTTCACATTTTCTCTTCTCAAACAGATGGTATTGTCTTTACCTTTTTTATAATCACCATCAAAATCTGAATCTTCACTAGAATAATCCGAATTATCTGGAGGAACAAACTCGTCACTAGATGAAATCTAAAATTAAAGGTTCTTTAGAGTACTATCTGAAATGAAATAGTAAAAAAAATTGACAAAACTAACCTATCAAGCCTTTTGAAGTAGATGGGTTTTGTGTACTCTCTTGAAAAAGCTGCTCACTCTGCTCACTTGTACATTTTCGTTGAATGTTCATAGTATTCGAACTGCATTGTACGTCTACAAAACAATAATGAATTGTTTCAAATTGTAACACTTGAAAAACTAATCAACGCTTAATTTATCTCCACTATTTGAACTCCTTGTTCAACCGCTCGATTCGCTTTCTGAACTCAACTGCCCTCTCAGGATGAGAAGCCGGTCTTATATATCGGTAGCGATCGTTCTAGAATTCTATAGTCGTTTCGGTACTCAACTAGAGTTTAATCGGCGGTTGCCGACTGCATTCCTTTTGCGGTGATGTGTTTGTTCGCTGGCCGACATATCGGTCAGGGGCGGCTTCAGATTCGTTACAATATTTATTTATTTCACTGGTACAAAAAAGTCTTTTGGCAAATAAAACATCATGATTATCCAGACACCCAATTTTGGTACTTATACGAATGACAATACTCTGTTATTAACAGCAAAAAGAAAAAATTGCGCTGCGATTTGAACTCGTGAAACCCGTGAACATCATGTCGTACCACTCATTTGTCACCACTAAGCTATTTGATATCAATTAACAAAACGATAATTTCCATCTTAATGCCATTCCATTAGCAGTATTTATTTTGTGAATCAAAATATGTCTGCTATTTACTTACTCACAATGAACATTGAAGCCGTTTTTGTACAGAACAGAAAATTATGGAGCGTCATATTAATGCGGTTGGAAAAAAATGTATTTGATTCGATAAAACAGAATTATGAGTAATCAAGTTGAAACTTGGTTGAAATACTATTCGTCAAATACTCTCAAGTATATCATGACAATGTCATAAATTATTGTAACTGTCAACTACTGTTCGAATATTTTTCGAAATGCTGTTTTCCCATTGCATTGGTATTTTGTTGGTGGTTTATGAATAAATGCAGATAAGATCCAAACTTCTATAGAAATATTATATGGAGTGATGAGGCTAATTTTTCAAATTGTGGGATGTATACAAGGATTGCCTTTTATGTTTCGGGATTTGGCAACCCTAGTGTTGCAATCTGGCAACTGACAAGCTCTATCGTAAAGTTGGTCATTTTTGAGCCTATACATACTCAAAACGTTTTGACATACGCGCGCTATTTGTGTTGTTTACAGTAACTTTAAAGATTCATCTCGAGTATATTCGTTGACATAATGGATAGATTAGAGAATAAATATAATCGATCGTTTCAAAAACACT
Organism: Leptinotarsa decemlineata; assembly: GCF_000500325.1. Taxonomy (NCBI): domain Eukaryota; kingdom Metazoa; phylum Arthropoda; class Insecta; order Coleoptera; family Chrysomelidae; genus Leptinotarsa; species Leptinotarsa decemlineata. Next base: position 19,189 of record NW_019291674.1, read on the forward strand.
TCACTAACTTTCTTTGAAAGCTTCTGATAATTTATCTTCCATATTCTCTGTTTCACTGTCACTGTTGTCATTTAAATCAATAATGAATTCATTTCCACCATTAATATGGAAGTGTCCAATCTATGATCTTTTTCAACTAAAAGTAGTCGTTTAATCCTTTTCCGAGAGTCTTCTTCGGTGATATTAGATACGTCTTCTTTAATATTACTGGAACTTTTTCCCAATACCAAACCATTATTTTATCACCTCGACACGTTTTTCAATTACCAAGTAATCATCTTCAAGAGGAAGATCAAACTAATCATACTTACAAAGCTATCCTTATTTATACCATAAATCTACTCAAATTAATTTTACAATGTGTCCTTATGTAATAGTAAATCTAATAATTGAAAAATTATAAGCTATATAAAATTAATTTCACATAATAATGATAATAACATATATTCACACTGAAAAAATATACAAATACATATTACAAAAATTACGTACAATTTTAACAAGTTATATAGTATACTATTAGGTATTGGTGCACCATCGTTATTCATAATATTATTATATTTACTTATTTCTACACTGTCATAGGCATCTAGATGCCTGTTGTTCAACAACACCTTTTACTTTGACTATACATACATACACATACATACAAAATTACATGAATACAAGAGATACAAATCTGTTTACTTACTCAAAAGGAACATTTGAATGAATATATTAAATAACTAATTAATTGTTACATTCAACAGGTATTTTGGTAATATCTTCCATCTTGCCAATTTTCAACATGTTCTGCTGATTACTCGGCTTACTCTGAATTAGTGGGTTTAGTATAATAATCTATTTTAACAGAGTTATCGTCTTTCCTGATTAAAAGGGTATCTAAAAAAGGTACTGTTTTGTAATTTTTTCTATGGTGAGTAGAATAAATGGATTGTAATTGTTAATAATAATTTTTGTCAAAAGGTACAGCACATATCCACAAACTTTTCTTTAAAAAGGAAGCTGAAATGATAATTTTGGAATACTTTCATACATATAATAAATAATCCATCACATATTGGGCCAGAATAGGTGATAAAGTATATCCCATTGGAGTATCAAGTACCTGTTTACAATATTCGTCATCATAAACGAAAACAGTAGTATCAAAAATGAAGTCTATTAATTCTATGAATGCTGTTTTTGTTAATTAGGTATGATTATTATATTCAAATGTCTTTCAATGCTTCACTAGATTTATGGGTATGTTACTAAAAAGTGATATAACATCCAAATATGTGTGATTGATGACTTGTCTACTTTATGGTAATTCATGATCACTTAAATGAAATGATTAAAAAACTTGTCTAAATACCTCTGGTAAATTTTATTTATAAGACCGGTTTCGGGTTTGACCCCATTATCAAGTATAAAACTGAAATCTGAATTTTTAAATATCGATTGTATTAGAATTTTCAGGTATGCTGCAAGGACAGGTATTTGAGAGACAGGATGCCAACTTAAAATACCACTCTGAAAATTCTAGGCGTTGTTAAACTCATTAATTCAAGAGAGGAGACCTACATAAATCAAGTTGCTCGTTTAGAGGTATATGTTTCTGATTTTTAATTGATTTATTAATTTCCATGGCCTCCAACAGATTCATTTCTCTCCCTTTTTTACATATATGTAGGATTTTCAGGTTATCTTCATTTATCTTGTGGTTTGATTCTTGAATGTTCGTACATTGCAGATTTTTTTGTCCAAACAGACGTGGTTGGCAGTATATACAGGCCAAACTAGGAGAAATTTTGAAATAAGACTGCGTGAACACGTCTGTTTGGAAAAAAATCTGCAATGTACGAACATCTTCAAGAATCAAACAACAAGATAAATGAAAATAACCTCAAAATACTAAATATATGTAAAAAAGGAAGAAAAATGGAGACCATGTTAATTACCATGGAGACCATGGTAATTAACAAATTAATTAAAAACCAGAAACAAATACCCCTAAACGAGTAACTTGATTTATATAGGTCTCCTCTCTTGAATGTATGAGTTTAACAACGCCTAGAATTTTCAGAGTGGTATTTTAAGTTGGCATCCTGTCTCTCAAATACCTGTCCTTCCAGCATACCTGAAAATTCTAATAAAATCTATATTTCAAAATTCAGATTTTAGTTTTATACTTGATAATGGGGTCAAATCCGAAACCGGTCGTATAAATAAAATTTACCAGTGGTATTTTGACAAAAGTTGTTTATTCATTTCATTTAAATAACATCCAAACTTATAATTTCGAAATTTTTAGGTCGTTTCATTCCTTGCATGAAATTTGAAATTTCAAAAGAATATTTCATATAATATTAATTGTTTGTATTATATGCATTGGTTAATATTTCTGTAATGAACTTTGAGAGTTTACTATTTGGTGCATCATTGATATGATAGGTCTCAAACTCAATATTGGTTTTTGAATTTTTGGTAAACCATAGAATTTTGGAACACTGGAGTTATACAAGGTGTTCCAAATCAAGTCAATACCATTGCCAAATCCGTTATTATTGATGATACAAATTCGGTAAATGGGCAAACTAGTAGCATTTTCAATGGCCTTCTCGATGCCTAAAACAAGAAATAAATTGACAGTCGCGTTTTCAAAGTATTTATTAAAATGATATATTTTTAAATGGAAAGCCTTATTTTTATCATGCATTCCGATTCGTCAAAACATTCTCAACAACAAAGCTCATATCACCTTTCTTCCTAAAATTGAAAATGAGCGGTTTATGTGAAAATATTGTGACAAATGAAAGAATCAACTGTCTTGAATTTATTTCTAACAATATTTCACTAATCACAAACTAATTTATATTCAACGCTTAGCAACTAAGGCTTAATTTATTTCCACTATTTGAATTCCTTGTTGAACCGCTCGATGCGCTTTCTGAACTCAACTGCCCTCTCGAGATGAGAAACCGGTACTTATATATCGGTAACGATCGTTCTAGAATTCTATAGTCGTTTTGGCACTAAACTAGAGTTTAATCGGCGGTTGCCGACTGCATTCCTTTTGCGGTGATGTCATGTGTTTGTTCGCTGGCCGACATATCGGCCAGGAAATGTCATCCTTGGCGTGTGTCGATACCTGCAGGACTCCCCATATCTGCACTGTGAAGTTCGATGGAAGTAACACTCCACAGTATTCATGCTCGGTCATGGAAGATGGTTACTGCACACCAAAATCTTGATGCCGTTGGATCTGAAGATCATTTCCAACATGCTTCTCACAATTCTCCAATCCAGCCTGTCGAGCCCAGAGGCTATTTTCGGGATTGCCAAATCCACGAGATTCTAGTCGAGCATCGTGTCCCTCAGTCTGGTAAGACTCCTCCAGACATCTTCATAGGACGGTTTGTCTCGATAATGCTTTTTGGTCACCGAGTAGAAAATGTTTCTCTGAACCTTCTTCAACTGTTACACTCCTCCGACTTCAGGATCCTGTTTTCGTAATGTTTGGAGCTGACCGAATTTCTTGTTGAATACCACAGCGATACCCCTGGACATTTGGAGATCCTCTGCCACGCAGTGACCTAGTGCGTAATCAACTGGAACCTTGAAAAGGTCTCGGGGCTCTTCTTGAGTTACCCCATGTACGACTTTCTATCCGTTCGAGTATAAAGACATGAACTTCTGGAACGTCATTTCATCCTCTGGTGGTCTGAGGGCGCAAACTTGGTCGTAATTTCCAGCATAAGGAGCCAATCTATTGAAATGGACGACCCTAGGCTTTCCTTGAGGTGGCTTACGGATTAGGTAGACGAGGTCATTTATCTTCTTCATGATTTTGTACGGACCTTCCCACGAGTTCCGCAACTTCGGTGATAAACCACGGCGTCGCTTAGGGTTGTACAGCCAAACTAGGTCACCTGTTTTGAATCCTCCAGCATTTGCCTTGATGTCATAGGTCTTCTTCATCCTATCGCTGGCACTCCGGATGTTCAGACGGATTCGTTCATGGATGTCGTCCATTTTCTGTCGAAGCTTGCTGACATAGTCTTCCCCTGCAATGTCTTGTTCTGGCGGCGCGGCGTCCCAAATTTCAGATCGCAAGTAAGCCGCAGCTCTCGACCCATTATAATACTGACATGGATTTGGCTTGTTGACTCGTGCACTGCCGAACGATAGACCCACAGGAACAGGTTGAGGTACTGGTCCCAGTCTCTTTGATGATCAGAGACTACCTTGGACAAGTGGCGGTTTATGGTTTTATTCATTCGTTCCACCATTCCATCGGACTGTGGATGTAAGGCTGTGGTTCTGGTCTTTCGAATGTCAAACAGTACATATTTCTTGGAACAGGTTGGACTCGAAATTTCTGCCCTGGTCCGAATGCAGCTCCAATAGGACACCGATTCGACATATCCATTCCTTTACCAGGACGTCAGCGACGGTAAAGGATTCCTGGTTGAGCAGGACATCGGCTTCTGCCCACTTACTGAAGTAGTCCATGGCTACCAGGACTTTGGGAACGGGCCGGCGATGTCGATTCTCTCAAAGGGACTACCCACGTTATACTGGCGCATTGGAGCTTTCGGTCGTATCCGAGGTCCGTTACTGGCAGCACATACAGCACACTATCTGTACCAGTCCTTGACGTTGACTTGACAATTAAACCGTTGTCTTACTTTCTGGAGGGTCTTCGTTACTCCCAGATGTCCTCCAGTGACTCCATCATGGATTTCTTTAGAGCACCTCTCGTCGTCTGTTTCTGGGTACCACTGTCTGGCGCCTTTCTTCTCCACCGTCTTCAGACTCCAACACCCGCTTCAGAACCCCGATTTCCGAAGTAAGGGAGTTCCATTGGGTCCAGTAGGACTAAACCGCTGGCGAATAACCTGCTACATCCTGCCACGATGGTCTTTGATGACTTTTCTTCTATCCGATGACTGAAGCAAGATCTGGATCTTTTTCTTAATCTTCCTTGATCTTATTGTACTCCCAGTTGTCGTCTACAGCTGTAGTTCTACAAATAGCTGCTTCCTTCTCTTCTGCTCGTCGGTAATGTGAGCAGTCATCATGACATGGTCTCCGTGACAAGGCATCTGCGTTTTTTACGGGGGCTTGCTGGCTACAGGCTGACGATTGCCACTTCTCATTGAACCTCTCTAGTTTTCCTGATTTGGTGTTGGTTCTTTGAATGCTTGGAAATTTGCTATGCACATGCCCAATTTACTCACAGTTCCAGCATCTTGTTTTCTCTCGGGCAACACTTCTTTTATCACCTTTTTAATGGTGGTCCCCTTGCAGGATTGTTTTACAGCCTCAAACTCCAAAGTTCTTGCCAGTGCATCCACGAGATGTTTGAGACGAGCTAGTATCAAGGCCTGCCTCGTTTCTTGGCCGCGAAGTCCGTCCAAGAATGACTGAACTGCTAACCACTCCATTACATTTTCCGGTGTAGCAGGATATGCCAGACGAACCAATCGAGCAATATCGGCTTCAAATTCCTGTAGAGATTCTCCTGATTTCTGGTAGCGGTTCTTCAGCTGTGAGTGGTAAACGTGCTCTAGGTGTGCCTGCCCATACCGTAGCTCAAGATGCTTTATAAGTTGGTCATAGTCTTCCTGTTCTTGGGCCGTGAGAATTTGCAAAATATTCATTACTTCTCCACGCAACGCCAGTGTTAATGCTAGAAGTTTGTCTTCCAAACTCATCGAATTTTCCACTTCTCCTCCTGTCACTTGGAATTTTGTTGAAGTTCATCTTTTAAACTCATCGAATTTTCCCGAAGCTTGTCTTCCAAACTCTTTAAATATTCCAGAAGCTTCTCCTCCAGGCATTTTGAATTTTGTTGAAGTTCATCTTTTACACTCACCGAATTCTCGCGAAGCTTGTCTTCCAAACTCTTCAAATTTTCTAGAAATTTATCTTCCAAACTTTTCGAATTTTCCAGAAGCTTCTCTTCAAGGTTTGCCAAATTTTGTTGAAGTCCATCGAGTTTGCTCATGAATAAACTCAAATCACCCCCAAAAACTTCGAATAAATATGTTTCGGGATCTTCTTCTGATTCAGTCAAGTTGTCCCACAGTCTCTTCTGGAGTACTGATTTATTTCCAGAACAATGTAACTCCCTCTACTCCAATTCTTGCTTTAATTCGGCGACTTTCAAGTCCGTTAGGCGCACTTTCCTCAACACATTTTGTCTCTTATTGTCTATTTTCCACAAAACTGTATATGTTCACTTATTTTAATGGAGTCCGAAAACACTTATTTACTTTCACAAGTCTATTTTTCGCGAGAAAGGTCTATCAGTTTATATTTCCGTGGTCCGATACTGTCCACTTCGCGAAACACAACGAATCATCACTCTCTCTGCGCGAACAAACAAGTCTTATATTTAATTTCACCGCAATACAAAGATTGTCCACTAAGTGCTCACAGATTTATTTCACAGATCCACTTCTGATCACCAATTGTGACAAATTAAAGAATTAACTGTCTTAAACAAATTTATTTCCAACAATATTTCACTAATAGATAGATAGACAGATAAATAGATAATTTTTATTCACCCATGAAGCGTTATACAGTGCAGTACAGTATTAAAACTTATCAGACTAGTCAATTACATATAACAGGAACAAACACATAACATAAATGAATGGATAATAGATTTACATATCAGAATTATTAATAAGAAAATTTAAAAACTCATCTACAGAATAAAACGCATGATTAATTAAAAAGTCATGGAATGTTGTTTTGAAAACTTCAAAATTTTTTATTTCACCAATTAATTTTACGCATTGGTTATAACACTTGATACCCAGATATGTGAAAGAGTTTTGTGCTAGGCCTAGATGGGAAAACGGTGGACGTATTTCACTTGCATTGCGAGTGGTATACTCATGTAGAGTATTTCCTCTCACATGACTATGTTTTTCTTTTTTGATGTTGCTGGTTATTAAATATATATACATACAAGGCAAGGTCAGAATGGACAGTCTTTCAAATATTGGTCTACAGCT
>NW_019291674.1:27358-60738 GCF_000500325.1 Leptinotarsa decemlineata
CAAAAAAATGAAATAATCATCGTATACTGAAACATATGGTATTTTTGGATTTCTTAGGGTGAGAAGGTTTCGAATCCGTCAAAAACAGGTCACTTCCGGTTTTTACTTCCGGTCGTCCGATTCCGATACAACATACGTTGTTACACTACTATCTCGGCCCAAAAATGGAATTAAATCGTGAACATTTTCGTGCGATTATTTTTTACAACTTTCAACGTGGATAACTCGGCAACAGTGCATGGATGAACTTATTTCAATTTTTGGCGATGATTGTGGTCGTAGTTCACTCCAACACGAATTTCGTGAAGGACGTCCAAAATTAGTTGTTGTTCTGAAAACCATTGATGCTGTGCGCGAACTGATATTGCAAGATCGTCATGTGACCTATCGTGAGATTGAGACAACCTTAGGCATTAGTGGGACCAGCATACATTCAATATTGCATAAACATTTGTGAGTCAAAAAAATTTGTTCGCGTTGGATTCCACACAATTTGTTAAGCGCTCAAAAAAAGGCTCGTCGATTGGTCGAAAGAAATGCGCAAAAAATACGATCGCGGAGCTTCGAAACACGACTATGAATCGTGGATTTACGCGTATGAGCCCGAAAGTAAACAGCAGTCGACTCTATGGGTGTTTCAAGATGAGCCAAATCCAACAAATGTTGTTCGCGCAGGATGCATTTCCAAGCAAATGGTCGCCTGTTTTTTCGGAAAAATTTGACATGTCGCAACCGTGCCACTAAACCATTTTGCCAGTTGTCTTCCAAGAAATCAGGAAAACCAAGCCGAAGACAGATCACTCTTCACCACGACAATGCGAGCTCTCACACATCGGCTCAAACAACTGCATTTTTGAGCACCCAAAACATCGATTTGACGAGTCATCCGCCGTATAGTCTAGACTTGGCACCGAATGACTTCTTTTTATTCCCGCACGTACAAAACAAACTGAGAAGTCAACATTTTTCGACAACTGACGAAGCGGTTGCTGCATTAGAATGCATGTTTTGGAGGTACCTCAATCAGAGTGGCAAAAGTGCTTCGACAATTGGTTCAAACGCATGCAAAAGTGTATAGATATTCATGGGGAATATTTTGAAAAACAATAAAGTGATTTTCAATGATTAATATTTGTTTTTGTTCTCTAATCCTGAAATATAAAAGGCAACCCTCGTATTAGCTGGTCTGAAATATTTGATTAATGTAGACAAGTATAGATAGATATCAATGCATACAATAAAAATGTAACCGATCGCTTTGTTTTTCTGTACTCACAAAAACAGCCAAATCCATTTGGATATGGTTTTCACTAATATATTGTGGTAAACTTCATTTCACATTTGGTATTTCATTTATCTCAATAAACAATAGATTTAATCTTTGAATGATGTCCAACATTTGTTGGAAAACAAATACTAAATACCTACATAAGTAGGTTTATTATCGTTATCTAGGGAATATATTAATTAGGACAATTAGAACATAGATATACGGCACATAAGAACATCAGTTAGTTATTATTACAAATTGTATCCACCACTAAATAAAAACGGAACAGAAAATATCGACTCAGCTGCCGATTCGTCATTAACGTCTTCGTTCAGTGAACTCTTGCGGCTGACTACCTATCTACTAAACGCTATCCTACACATATTTAATCATTTACCTGACCATATTGAAATTTCAGAGAATAACTGAATTTCAATAATCAATAAAAGATTAATTATGTAGTAGACCCTAATAGTTTAGAAGATTTCTAGGAGGATAGTTTTCTCTAATTTATTTTATCATCTGTATTTTTAATATATAAACCAAGTTTGGCATACTGCATTTTTAATATTTTCAACTTTTCTGGTGTGGTTCCCTTAATGTGTAACATATCTCTTCAGCATCCGTATGGTTCCTTTAATGTGTAATATATCTCTTCAGTATCCGTATGTACTCTATGTTTGGATAAAATTGTTTAATGTATGTCTATATTTATTTAGATATATCTTCACTCTATATTTTATAGTCCGTTCATAATTTGTTGATAGCTCACTGCAAGTTTGACCCTCATTAGAGAACTGAAATACAGAGAGGACAGCTAATATGATGATATAATAACAAAAACCAAACTAAAACTGGCAGTTTAAGATGTTTTCGACTAACCCACCTTGTATCTGAAGAAATACAATACAGCTATAAAACTTTTAATCCGATTATGTAGGTATTTTGAGTGGAAATGAGTGACCAGTGTCGTAGAGTATATGATTAAAACATTAGTTACTTTAAATAAATAAATATATTAATATTCTTAAACTGTAGGTACTGTAAACTGTATTTTTATTTTAAAAAAATTTCTTTATTTTATTCAAAAATAATAAGTTACTTGCAATTTGTAAAAGNATTCGCAAAATAAATATTAGAGACGTTAATTACTGCCGTAGACGCCGAAACACCAACGAGCCGTAAATTAAATGCGATTAAAAAATGTACTAAACCAAAAATTATTTTCGTTCGTAACAACTTCACCCTTTCAAGGCAAGTTTCGAATATAAACTGAAGCTTTATATTTAATGAATAAACACCTCAGGAACCTCCGCCTATGATTTTACGAGTTTTACGACCGTTTTATGACTTGGGCCCTCATTTTGTGCTATCGACAAATTATGAACGGACTATAGTAATTTGTACTCTGAAGGTATATGTATATATAGTTGTATGGTGGCTGAAGAAAATTTGCAGCTTTGTCAATAAGACCTTCTGCAAATAATGAAGCATTTTATTACTGAAGAAAAGAGAAATTATAAACTTTCTATGTTATATAATAAACTCAGTTTATTGTATAAGTTTGAAAATGTCCATGTAGGACAAACTGCCGTAACGTTAGTTACAAATAAAAGTAGTAAAAAACAAAGTTTCATTTCTTTTTTCTTAATTATGATTTCATACCACATAGTAACGGCTACATCCATCAATTCATTTCATTATTATTATTATAGTTCTTAGGTAGTGTTGCATGAACCTGCTGTTTCAAGATTTCATTTAGAATTTGCTTAGGGCAGAAATTGACCAAATAAGATCGTTCCATATTCTTGTTCAATAGTAATCAGAGTAATAAAATATCTATTGAATATTTCTGTTGCCAAAAATTACTGTTGTTTGAATCTATGAGTGAGCAAATTTTGAAGAAGCCTTGCTTAAATGTTAAATAACCTGCATATATCAGTCTCTGGTTTTCCGAGGGGTAGTCTTTTCCTTTCTCCGATTCAATTTTCTGTTTCAAGTGTTTAACCTGTAAGAATAACTGATTAGGAAGATCCATAATGGACTGAATGAAATACATTACCGTCTTTGTGGGTTCTATATCTACAATAAATGTTTGTTGTTGGAGGTTCTTAAGGGTAACCTTCATTGTGACGCTTTCAAATCAAAATATTTTTTTACAATTATAGAAGACAGTACAGTTTTAACTTCTTGCACTATTCGATATTTTGGATAAATGTTTTGGAAAGATGATATAGCACAACTGAAAAATTGGCGGCCATATTAACTAATCTTCTTCTTTTTTGCACCATTAAATATGATACTTTCAATCACGGACAAATTTTCCAGAAATGAACCCATATAAACATATTCAAAGGAACAACTGCCGCAAGAGAGTGCAAACAAAAGGAAAATGAAGAAATATGTTAGCATAAATAGGAACATTTCATGAATTCGGGAATAAAATCTCAGTTGAAATATCAAATTCAAATCTTCTGCAAAACTGTGTCAAAGATAGAATAATCTATTATTTGAGTGTACATTTAATATAAAATGTTTGGTAGTATACTGGCTCTCACCTTTAAAATCTCACAAGTCGAAGTTTTTCACATTTGCGTAGAATATTACAATGAACGATACAACAAATCTTTTAATGTTTGTTTTACAGTTTCTTATGGGAATAATCAATGTTTTTCATTTTTCATGAGTTTGACCGAATGAGACATATTGTTTTGTTGATATTATAATATTTTTAATGAATAACTTCATTTGTTATTCATTAGGTAGGATTGGTGATTGAAAAGTGACTTTTCAGTGAGTTCTATATTTGACATATTACTATATACGGAATGAATGTTTCAAATATTCCTACTACAAAATTGAATATTTACGTTCGATACTGAGTTTTCGATTTACCACTGATATCTGCCACAGAAGCAAAGAACACGTTTAGGTCTTCAGTTTCCATTCGATCATGGGTCTACTAGCTTAGATATTGTTCTCTTTGAACTATTTCCTATTCCTTTTCACATTTTTCATACATCAAGAACAAAAAAAAGTCTTAATATTACAATTTTTGAAAAATTCAGGAATATTTCTCTCCTATTGGAAATTTTGACAAATTCGTGTTGGCAACAACGATAGTCACGAAAAATTATGGCATGACCACAGAATATCGAAACTACACAGAAGCGAAAGTAAAACCACATTGTTCGAATGCAACCGCCGTTTAATATGAAGGATACTTGCCACTGTCACTGTAATCAACCATATTCATAAATGTTTACGTCTTTACCTAAGCTCCAGGCAGTGAAATTTAGTTATCTTGATTACTGTGTGTGTTTTTCTCGTGAATGTTCTTCCAGATACAACCAAGAAGAAATTAGTTTGTTTTCCTTTCCGAAAGACCCAGTGAGGTAGGTATCAGGTGTATAAATAAAATGGCCTTGGTTCTGAACAACACATTCTCTTTAGAGTCAGTGACAGAACAAACCTACTGAATGGTACTAGGTTTGTTCTGGTTCTACCTCAGACTAACAAAAGACAATGAGCCTTTTTCCTGAGAATAGTTCAGCGAACGTGTCACGAAAGGCAGCACTAGTAGTAGGAACAAACAACTATTCACATGTAAAGCAGTGTTATTTACGTAATATTAATTTATTATTTAAAAATATAAATCTGATATAAAAAATTATTTTGTGCTAGTATAATGCCAACAAAGCATTGCTGTTTTACAAAGTATACGTCGGATAATCGATATCCGGAAGGAAACGTGTTTTTTATACCATTTATAAAACCTCATATTAATGAGGTTAAATGTAAGAAATGGATACATGCTTCGAGGAGAGTGGATTTAACAGTGCAGAAGAAAATAAATAAATATTCATATGTATGCTCTAAACATGTAATGAATAGTAAATTTTTCATAGATAGTCAATTACCATTAATAATAATAATAATTTTATTCCCAGTTAGAGATCACAATTCAAATTATATTGGAACAGTCAAAAAAAGAGAACACAGCACATGTATATATAAAATAACAGTAAAAATTATAAAGTAATATTCTGATAATTATCACCGGTCATATACCTAAGAATATAAAATACATACCTATTTGAAATACATTCAAAGTGCATTCAGACACCATAGTCACTCAATAAAAAACTCATATACTTTATAGTAACATTTACTGATTAGAAGCTTTCTCAATTTATTTTTGAATATTCTGTAATTCTTCTCACTTGCAATATCCTCAGGCAGCTTATTGTATAGTTGAACCCCGGTAAAGGAAGGGGCATTTTCGAACAGGGTCGTTCTAAGTTGTGGTATCTGCAAGCGAGTACCGGATCTTGTATTATATTTGTGATTATCACCACTTGTCGGGAGGTTAGAGAGTTGTAATTTAATTGCCAATAATGCTTTCATAATATATATACATGGCACAGTGAGGATATTGTTTTCTATAAAGTAGGGTTTGCAAGAATCTGAACGTTTAATTCTGAAAATGAGGCGTATTATTCTCTTTTGTGATATCAGCAATCTTTGAGATGATACTGCATTACCCCAGACAACTATATTATAGGATATATGGGGATATATGAGGGCATAGTAAATATTTGATGAATTGAAACTTATTGCGAAGATGTTCTTCATTTGCAGAATGGCATACCCACTATTTACTTTCTTGCTGATATGCTCGATACAATTTCTGAAGGATAGATTAGAGGCTAAGAACGTGCCTAAAAACTTCGTAAATTCTGAGATAATCAATGTCTCGTTACGTATACTTATTTCCGGGAGCATATTATTGTTTTTTATAGAGTATTGCATAAAAATAGTTTTGTTGTGGTTAAGTATTAATCGATTAGAGACACACCAGTTACTGAATTTGTTATGAAGTACGTTAACTTTCTCATCAAATTCACATTCATTTTCACTGTGAAATGCAACAGATACATCATCGGCATATAATACTAAACAATCGGCATTCATATACTCTGGCAGATCATTGATGAACATAAGGAAAATCAATGGTCCCAGTATAGATCCTTGTGGTACTCCTAGATTGATGTTATGCAATTCAGATCGTATTCCATTGAGTTTCACAAAAATTTTTCTGTGCCTCAAAAATGACATGAACCACTCCAACCACCTACAAGTTTTTTTCTATCGAGATATTTATCGATGTACTCAACAAATGTACAAATAGCTGTCTCAGTAGATCTCCCAGGATAGAACCCGTTTTGTAAGTCCTTAATTATTTTATGTTTATCAAGGTTAAGTATCAGTCTATTGTACATAGCTCTCTCGATTATTTTGCTTATAATGCTGGGTACAGTTATTTGCCTACAGTTATCCATTGAGAGAGGATCGTCCTTTTTATAAATTGGAGTTACCATACCAAGTTTAAGTTCTTCAGGAAATACGCCCAATTCAATAGATGAATTTATTATATTTGTGAGCGGTTCAGCAATTTGCAAAGCTATGCTCTTCACCAATTTTGTTAAGATGCAGTCAACTCCTACTGAATTTGAATTCCTCAAATTTTTTATAATTTGTACAGTTTCTTGATTACGAACCGGGATAAAGTGAAAGGAACTATTGAAATTCAAATTGCACTTGATACATGGTTCAATATGATCAATTCCAAAACGATGTTCTATTGCAAGTTTGGCAGTTTTTGAAAAATGATCGAAAAAACTATCAGCAAACATTTTTTCATCATCGATAATTTCACTACAGATTTTCATTTCAATATTCGACTTACTTTTTATATTACCAGTTTTTTCTCTTACAAGAAATACTTCCGAACGTTCAGTAGCGTACGGAGTAAAAGTTATAATTGATACATTTATGTCATAATGTCATGAATAAATTTGAAGAAACTTCACAGACACAGCAGAGGGTGAAACTTCACTCTCCTAAATGATATCAAATGATAATCATTTTGTAAACTAAAGATTGAATATATGTAGACTCGTCCAAATAAACACTTGGAAGGAGAAATGATTATCACTGATAATGTTTACCATGTTAACTGAATTCTTCAATATATAATTCAGTTTATGTATAATCTGCACAAAATTTAGCAACGAAAATATACTGAGAATCATGAAATAACAATAGTAGAAAGCAACCACTCTGAAATAATCGCTTGGAAAATAGGTTTACAAGGTGAATTTCTTTTCACAAGTGCATAGGTTAACCTTTCGAGAAAGCTTCTATACATTTCATTAATGTCAACAAGGGTATTCAAAAAGGGAAAGTAGTCCTCTGTTAAATGATTTTGTAAGTTTTTTATGTTATCTTCTCCCACGTCCCGGAAAATTGATTGTTGGCTTTGCCTTATGCATAATTTCATTTTTATATTCAACTCAAGGCCATAGTGATCGGCTAAATTCAGATCATGATTACTTTCGTCATAGTTTTCACTGGGCCTGGGCAAATTAGTAAAAAGTAGTCAATTTTTGTGCTTGTTGTCTTTCCGTTAATGTTTTTGAATACCCTTGTTGGCTGGGTATTCTTTGTACATAGATTGAAGGATTGCATGAGATCTAAAAAAAAATCTTTTTTATGGAATCAGCATAAAAATCAATATTCATGTCTCCACACAAAATTATACTATTATAATTTTTTGCACAATGGTCTAGTATTTGTGTTGTTTGGGTAATGAATTGATTGATATCACCACTTGGAGGTCTGTACATAACTATTATACAATATTTATTTCTGCGGATTGATAACTGTATCGCACAACATTCTATGTGCATTTCGTTTGAAGCACTACTTATTGTAGCAGTGTGAAACTGGCTGCTAAAGTTAGCTGTCAAAATTTCCGAATACTTCCGAACGTTCAGTAGCGTACGGAGTAAAAGTTATAATTGATACATTTATGTCATAATGTCATGAATAAATTTGAAGAAATTTTTTCCGAATATAATTCATTTTTTATATACTCTGCACAAAATTCAGTATCAGGTATCGATAGAAAATCATGGAATAATAGTTGATAAAAGCAAGTGCTCAGAAAAAATTGCTTGCAAAATAGGTTTACAGGGTGATAAAAATTATTGAATTCAAATAATTTTTTTCACATAAAATTCACTTTTTCATATGCTCCACACGAAATTAAACAACGGAATTGTATAGGAAATTATGAAATAACAATGGTAGAAAATAACCATTGAGAAATACTCGCTTGAAAAAAATGTTTGTTCGATGGAAAAAATGTATTGAGTTGACTGCTTTTACTGCTTTGTTACATATAATTCAATTTTTCATATACTCTGCACAAAATTTAGTTACAGAAATCGATCGGAAATCATGAAGTAACAATTGAAGAAAGCAATTACTGCAAAATAATCGCTTGCAAAATTGGTTTACAGGGTGAAAGAAAATAATGAAGTTGACTCATTTTTTTACGCAAATAATTCAGGTTTTTATATACTCAGCACAAAATTGAGTAACGGATATCAATAGAAAATAAAGAGGTAACAATTGAAGAAAGCAACCACTGCGAAATAATCGCTTGCAAAATAGGTTTACAGAGTGATAAAATTTATTGAATTCAAATAATTTTTTCCACATAATATTCAGTTTTTCATGTGCTCCGCACGAAATTAAACAACGGAATTGTATAGGAAATTATGAAATAACAATGATAGAAAATAACCATTGAGAAATACTCGCTTGAAAAAAATGTTTATTCGATGGAAAAAATGTATTGAGTTGGCTGCTTTTACTGCTTTGTTACATATAATTCAATTTTTCATATACTCCGCACAAAATTTAGTTACAGAAATCGATTGGAAATCAGGAAGTTATAATTGAAGAAAGCAACCACTGTGAAATAATCGCTTGCAAAATTGGTTTACAGGGTGAAAGAAAATAATGAAGTTGACTCACTTTTTTACGAAAATAATTCAGGTTTTTATATACTCAGCACAAAATTTAGTAACGGATATCAATAGAAAATCATGAGGTAACAATTGAAGAAAGCAACCAATGCGAAATAATCGCTTGCAAAATAGGTTTACAGGGTGACAAAAATTATTGAATTCAAATAATTTTTTTCACATAATATTCACTTTTTCATATGCTCCGCACGAAATTAAACAACGGAATTGTATAGGAAATTATGAAATAACAATGGTAGAAAATAACCATTGAGAAATAATCGCTTGAAAAAACTGTTTGTTCGATGGAAAAAATTTATTGAGTTGGCTGCTTTTACTGCTTTGTTACATATAATTCCATTTTTCATACACTCTGCACAAAATTTAGTAACAGAAATCGATCGGAAATCATGAAGTAAAAATTGAAGAAAGCAACTACTGCGAAATAATCGCTTGCAAAATTGGTTTACAGGGTGAAAGAAAATAATGAAGTTGACTTATTTTTTTACGTAAATAATTCAGGTTTTTATATACTCAGCAAAAAATTTAGTAACGGATATCAATAGAAAATCATGAGGTAACAATTGAAGAAAGCAACCACTGCGAAATAATCGCTTGCAAATTTGGTTCACAGGGTGGAAAAAAATAATGAAGTTGATTGAATTTTTTCGTATATAATTCATTTTTTCATATACTCCGCACAAAATTCAGTAACGGAAATGTATAGAGAATCATGAATTAACAATAGTAGAAAGTAATTAGTGTGAAATAATCGCTTGCAAAATTGGTTCACAGGGTGGAAAAAAATAACAAAGTTGATTAATTTTTTCCGAATATAATTCATTTTTTATATACTCTGCACAAAATTCAGTATCAGGTATCGATAGAAAATCATGGAATAGTAGTTGATAAAAGCAACTACTCAGAAAAAATTGCTTGCAAAATAGGTTTACAGGGTGATAAAAATTATTGAATTCAAATATTTTTTTTCACATAATATTCAGTGTTTCATATACTCCGCACGAAATTAAACGACGAAATTCATAGAAAATTTGCAAAATTTGCAAAATAGGTTTACCGGGGGTTGAAAACTATTGAATTCAAATAATTTTCCATTATTATCAGTGGCGGCTCGTGGTGTTTGAAAATGGTGAGGCACAGTTAAAATTTTTTTGTAGCAAAGTTAGAATTTAAAGTTAGTCTAGTGGTCACTCTACTTCGTCAGTTGTGTAATACCATTTGTAAAAAAAATTATAACATTAAATTCAAAAACAAAACAATTCACTACTTATAGGAAGTCTACAGTTCACAGTTTTCAAATGTATAATTAAGTCTGTTTATTCACCACTGCACACTCTGCACAAAATTTAGTAACAGAAATCGATCGGAAATCATGAAGTAAAAATTGAAGAAAGCAACTACTGCGAAATAATCGCTTGCAAAATTGGTTCACAGGGTGGAAAAAAATAATGAAGTTGATTAAATTTTTTCGTATATAATTCATTTTTTCATATACTCCGAAAATAAATTATTAAACTGACTAATTTTTTTCATATATAATCAAGTTTTTTATATAGTCCGCACATAATTCAGTAACGGAATTGTATAGAGAATCATGAAATAACCATAGTCAAAAGCAACCACTCTGAAATTATCACTTGCAAAAAAAGTTTCCAGGGTAGGAAAAATTAATAAATTTGAATAAGTTTTTCTATCAATTTAATATTTTTTATATACTCTGCACAAAGTATAGCACCGGAAATATATGGACAAGCAGGAAATAATGATAGTTAAAACACTGTAAAACAATCGCTTGGAAAATAGGTTCATGAGGTGAACAAAATTATTTAAATTTAGCAGATATTCTCACATTCCTATCACTCAATATAAACTCAGATCAACCCAGTTACTGCCAGAGCAAATTTCCACACCACCCAAGAGGTATTGCTAGACCAGATTCGCATCAATAATTTATTCTGGTCATGGCGCGCCATGACCAGAATAAATTATTCGCCAGTAGCCCTATCGTCCCACATATATCACGTATAATAGAAATTATTTATGAAAAAACAGCGAACAAAATCGCTAATCAGAAAGCCAATCATTAACATATCATTGTTTTGCATTTATTCAAAATTAATATAAATATTCCGCTCTTCTAATGAGGTGACAGAGACTTGCACCACTCACTGTATCACCCAAAACTAGATTTTTTTATGCACCCTCATGATATTGATATCAAATGAACAGTTTAAGGAGAAAATTGAGAATAGCGGAAAACAAGATGGCCGCCAAACCAATTTTGAGGATTATTAATTCGGGAAAAGGGAGGAATAGTATAGTATGTTTGTAGGGGCCGATAATGTTATTCTAGAAAAATATATAAAAAAACTCGAGACAAGCTCTTATATCATATAAACATGCTGACTGCTGATATCTAACTCAAGTCTTTCTCTTATAAGATCAGGAATCTGATATCAATCCTTAGTAATGATCAACTGATGAGATTATATTACGCTCAGATATACTGAAGACTTCGATACGGAGTGCGGTTTTGGGGATTATCCAGTTCATCATCTGACATGTTCATAGCACACAAGCGCATCATACGCTATCTCAGGTATTTTCAATAGAACATCGTATAGATACCACTTCAAAACCTTCAGAGTTTTGATTTTATCATTCCTATTTATATTTGAAACCGCTGTATATGTACACAAACAGTATAATATAGTGATTTCATTGTATATTCACAACACAAAATCAATATACCACTACAATAGTAATGGTTCTCAGAGTATTTCATTCAATTCCAAATGATATAAAAAGATGGAAAACAATATAAAATAATAAAAAAATTCTTTCAATTTTGGCAACATTACATTTTTGAAAAAAAGTTTATCTCTTTCGATCTTCTCCGACAATTGAATTCCTTGAAAATTGTAAATTATAAATTCGCACCATGCCCTATCAGATATTTTCAAAAGACTTTGAATTTGATAGTAATAATCTGAATTTTTTTCAATTTTTTATCTTTACCGATGTATTGAAGTTTCTCTAATGTTTCACTGGTATTACAGTCGCGCACCTTGAAAGGACATTTAATCTCTATAATGCCATCTTTACTCAGAAGTCCATCTGGAGACCCACCTAAATACGAATATATTTTATGTATTATCAAGCCACTTTTTTCATATTTGAAACCTGTCCGATGTAGAAATTCTTTTATTGCTAATTTTTCACAATCAATACCATGCCTCATAGCTGCATTTGTAGTATATATGAAGATATTAGTGATAGTGCGATATTCTTTTTCGATGCTGATGTTTTTGATTTACATATTTTGATGCGAAATTTGATGCCGTTAATATTTTTTTCCTTTCTTCAAACCACAATGGAGACTCTCTCTGATCTCTGGTTTTGCGTTCAATTAAACACCGATTGGAACTCTCTTCTTCTAATTTCTCAAGTGCTTTCTGATACATGAATTTCAAATTCTCAGATGAACAATTCTTACAGTAAAAACTACCACTATATGATTCACTTTGTTCATCACAGATCTGATGAATCCACATATCACATAGATCGCATTGTACCCATTCTACATTCTATGACGCGTCATTTAAAAATGATTTTTCCGAAATACAGAAGTCGCACAGGAAAGATCCGCTATACGTTCTATTTTCGAAGGAAGGATCACATTTGATGTGTATCCAACGATTGCAACTATCACAAGCTACCCATTCCTCTGTAGTGTCAAGTCTACCAAATCCGCAATTCAAACATTCTTCCATAACACTATCATCCGTAAAAATATGTGCACATTCATAATTAATATGTTTCGTAGTATCTGAATTCGATTCGACCTCTTCATTACGCGACGCGTTGAGTAAAGCCATTTTTTAAAAATAATTTCCCGAAAAGTGCGTACTAGGAGCTTTATTATTTTTTTGTTCCACGATTCTTGCACTACATGATCTGAAATGGGGTCTACCCGCTTCGCTGTTTTGTTAATTTAGATTTTGGAATTTTAAAAATGAATTCTTTATGTAGGGCAAAACATTTTTCCTGCTTTTCGTCAGATACCTGGAACATTTCAAATTTTTGTTACCTTCCAAAATATTTTTCTTTAGATTTCCGAAGTAATTTTCAACATAGGTATTACTAATATGGCGTACCATATTCTTCTTTTTCAGAATTATTCCCGTCCATAGTGAACAAAATGGTAAATATCTCGAAAGTATGATGTGGAGAAATTTCTCACTTGAATATTTATTAGAATTTACAATTTCAACGGACGAAGACAATTTATTAGTTTCAATTATTTCTTGTAATATATTATTGAAATGTTTATAGAAAATACTTCTTTTGTGCAAACCGACATATTTTTCATCAGGTCCTTCTAAATTATTTTTGATATGATTATTACTATCCTGGATTTTATTGTCTAAATCAGCTGAACGGATTCCACAATCTTTAATTTTCAATAATTTGTTAAAATTATACTTTGTATTATCGTTTAACGTTGGACTTAGTAATACCACGACCATGGAGCCATATTTATTCCATATTTATCACGCTACCCAATATGTCTTTGAAAAATCCACATTTCATTAACAGCATAACATTCATTTATATCTTTACTGAAATTTTTAATGATATGGGCGCAACACAAATGCAAAGTTACGAAATTATTGTTGAAATCAGCTTTTCCCAACGCAATATCGTAAGTGATTCTCAAATAATCTATTAATTCTAATCTATTGCAAGCCTGCAAGATGGCATGAATATTAGCAAAACTATTGTCTGTAACGACCGATCCAAAACTAGGCCATTTATCATGTTTTTCACAAAATACTCGAAATTCATAAAATAGAGAGAAAATAGATTTGGTAAAATGGGTACCTGAGATCATTTCAAAAACAGGAAAAATTCTTTCTGTGACTATTGGTAAAACTGCGCAGTATAAATAAACTCTCTTTGTTTTAGGGGTTAGTTTTCTCACTATGCCACCTGTAGCGTCAAAAAAAATCACTGGTAATTTATCCACCCCGCTCTTATCTAAAACGTGGAATTGTTCTTAGCTAAACATTTTTATATTGAACAGCATGCAAACTTGCTGCAAGTATTCAGAATGTTCTTGCATTTTCAAAACATCAAAGTAGGAGATTTGAGCCGGTTCTAAGCCTCCCCCCACCACTATGACGTATTAATTGCTTTTTTTGTTGTTGTTGTTTAGTGAAGTCAAGGTGATGTGACCTTGAAGTGTCTGGTGCATGGATCGTTCAGAATTTTTTTTCCGGTTCCAAGTCTCCCCTCACCACTATGACGTATTAATTGCTTTTTTTGTTGTTTAGTGAAGTCAAGGAGATGTGACCTTGAAGTGTCTGGTTCATGGATCATTCAGATTTTTTTCATAATAGGATATTTCATTACTACAGTACAAATATTATTGACATATTTATTGAGCCTGTTCCGAAAATAAAAAGGGTAAAATTCAGTTACTAATTTATTATCACGAATAAGATACTGCATAACGTCACTTTCAATTTCAAATTTTCCCTCCAATAGACTGCACATCTTGAATGTATTTAGCGGTATATTTCCAACGTTATGTGAGTTTACTGGAAGTACATCATTGTTACTGGATGGAGATAAATTTCAGGGGTAACTTCATGTTTTTTATTCATTGACGCCGATGATAGTAGTGTAACAAAGAGACTTCTGGCGCAATGGGAGTGGGGGTAACCTATCAGCGTCATCGAAATCGACGCAGGATGGAACGAGTATAGTAGCGATTTTAGCGTGGAACTCCGCCCCTCGGCCCCCTTGGTACTCCACCTAACCTATCGGCCCCCTTGGTANATTGTTATTTACCATTATTCGCGACATCACTTCTGTAGTCGTCACTTTTTGTATCCGATGTAACTTCTATAGGAAGATTATCTATTTTTGTCACATTTGAATTTGTTATTGGTTTATTGTCTAAAATACAAAATGCACATATATTATTGTTATTGTTTCCATTACTATCATTATCATCATTATTCGCGACATCACTTCTGTAGTCGCCACTTTTTGTATCCGATTTAACTTCTCAAGTTCATTTCTTTGATAATGAATTCGTCTATATACTTGACTCGGGTATTTTAGTTTTCTGATTCTTATTTTTGAACANCATCACTTCTGTAGTCGCCACTTTTCGTATCCGATTTTAATAACTTCTCAAGTTCATTTCTTCGATAATGAATTGGCCTATATACTTGACTCGAGTATTTTATTTTTCTAATTTTTATTTTTGAACAAACGAAAACAAAAATTGGATAACTTGGCTTCAAACTGAAAACAGAATTGGATATATCCAAATCAAATGCTAAAAGAGCCTGCGCTATCCTTTTCAAAACAATCATTTGTATTTCTGCCTGCCATGATTGAAAATGTGAAATTGAGTATTCATAAAAATAGTTTTGAGAGTCCCTATCTCTGTATGAGTACTAAAAAGTATTGAAACAAAAGTAGTTTTGGAAATCGCTGTCTATGAGTACTGAAAAATACTGAAACAATGGTATTCAGATAAATAAACTGATACAGCTTATCCAGTGAAATGCTTTGTAGAAATAAATTCTAGAGTGAATCACAATGCAAAATTCACTATCTGAAAAGTTTCGAAAAACCGATATCTTAGGTTGATGGCATCGAGTCGTCTGCAAATTTGAAGGGAAGGGGTATTCTCAGTAAAACAATGAGAACAACATGAGTAAAAAAGTCATATATTGTATTCAGGGGAGATAGGCGCCTCATTGGAATTACTTATAGTTGAAGACATTGACAATTGATTCGATGGGGAAACAAGTGTAGTATCTATCAATAATACCCTTTTTATTAATAGCTTCTATTTAACTTGCAATGTAACATGAAAGGAAAATGAAATGATGACTTTGACATATATTTAACCCGTAACTGCTACTACCCCACTTTTATACCATTCGTATGTAACCCTCCAAGTTCTGAATGTGCAAAGGTAAAAACTCAAAGTTCAAAATATGGAAGTTATCACTTATGTGATTATAGGCTGCTCAGATTGTTACGGTGAGGGTGTGAGTAAGTTTCAACAAATGATGGGTAACAGTCGAAAGCAAATCGAAACTGACTACTTCCAATATAACAAAGTTGACTTGACTGGCTCATTAAGTGGGCACCAGGTAATATAATTTTCGGATATGCAGTCAACAAGGGGATGGTACAATAAGTGAACTATTTTTTCTGTTCTAGCTTTCGAGTATTTATTGGCTCTTCATCAGGAACTCTACAATGAATTGATAATTGATTTTTAATGTTTATTTGACAGTTCCACACAGAACACGGAATGCAATATCTTGCAACTGAATTATAAAACACTTTTCCTCAACCGATTGTCTTGAAATTTTGAATAATCTGAGATACATCCAACATGGACCACTCACCGTATCACCCAAAACTAGATTTTTTTTATGCACCCTTATGATATTGATATCAAATGAACAGTTTAAAGACAAAATTGAGAATAGCGGAAAACAAGATTGACGCCAAACCAATTTTGAGGATTATTAATTCGGGAAAAGGGAGGGATAGTATAGTATGTTTGTAGGGACCGACCATGAAAATAACATGTCCAACGATAATTAAACAGGAATAAAAAATTACATTTTTTCATTTAACACCTCCATTACATATGTAGAAATGAGAATACAATATGTAACTTGATTTTGACATGAGTTATTCTAGAAAAATATATAAAAAAACTCGAGACAAGCTCTTATATCATATAAACATGCCTAATGCTGATATCTAAACTCAAGTTTTTCTCTTATCTAATCAGGAATCTGATATCAATATTTAGTAATGATCAACTGATGAGATTATATTACGCTCAGATATACTGAAGACTTCGATACGGAGTGCGGTTTTGGGGATTATCCAGTTCATCATCTGACGTGTTCATAGCACACAAGCGCATCATACGCTATCTCAGGTATTTTTAATAGAACATCGTGTAGATACCACTTCAAAACCTTCAGAGTTTTGATTTTACCATTTCTATTCATATTTGAAACCGCTGTGTAAGTACACAAACAGTATAATATAGTGATTTTATTGAATATTCACAACACAAAATCAATATACCACTACAATAGTAATGGTTCTCAGAGTATTCTATTCAATTCCAAATGATATAAAAAGATGGAAAACAATATATAGTTTAAAAAATGCTCTGAAAAACTATTTGTTGAATGAAAGCTTCTGTATAAGTTGTAACATGGAGGTAGCAAAACGCCTCTAGGATTATTAAAATTGTTAGTGAAAATTGTTTTATTTATTATCATGGATACTGGTATTAATTTTCATCAAGTAATGGGTCAGTCCATTCTTACTTGTGTTTTATTTTCTTATTTATTGCCTCTTTTTGTTGTGATCTCGATTGAAATATACTTTATTTATAAGAATTTCAGTCCAAATATGTTTTTAAACGACTTCTTTTTGAGATGGCTCACGCAAATAAATTAATCGTATTATCCAAGTTGAAAGATATTGTAAATTGTTATTCCATGATTTTCTATCGATATCTGATACTAAATTTTGTGCAGAGTATATGAAAAATGAATTATATATGGAAAAAATTAGTCAACTTTGTTATTTTTTTCCACCCTGTGAACCAATTTTGCAAGCGATTATTTCAGACTAATTACTGTCTACTATTGTTAATTCATGATTCTCTATACATTTCCGTTACGAAATTTTGTGCGGAATATATGAAAAACTGAATTATATACGAAAAAATTCATCAACTTCATTATTATTTTCCATCCTGTGAACCAATTTTGCAAGCGATTATTTCACACTAATTACTTTCTACTATTTCAATTCATGATTCTCTATACATTTTCGTTACTAAATTTTGTGCGGAGTATATGGAAAACTGAATTGTATACGAAAAAATTTAATCAACTTCATTATTTTTTCCACCCTGTGAACCAATTTTGCAAGCGATTATTTCGCAATGGTTGCTTTCTACAATTGTTACTTTATGATTTTCTATCGATTTCCATTACTAAATTTTGTGCAGAGTATATAAAAAATTGAATTATATGTAAGAAAGCAGTCAACTCAATTAATTTCATTCACCTTGTAAACCTATTTTCCAAGCGATTATTTCAGAGTGGTTGCTTTCTTCTATTGTTATTTCATGATTCTCAGTATATTTTCGTTGCTAAATTTTGTGCAGATTATTCATAAACTGAATTATATACTGAAGAAATCAGTTAACATGGTAAACATTATCAGTGATAATCATTTCTCCTTCCAAGTGTTTATTTGGACGAGTCTACATATATTCAATCTCTAGTTTACAAAATGAATATCATTTGATATCATTTAGGAGAGTGAAATTTCACACTCTGCTGTATATGTGAAGTTTCTCCAAGTTTATTCATGACATGAATGTATCAATTATAACCTTTACTCCGTACGCTACTGAACGTTCGGAAGTATTCGTAAATTTTGGCAGCTAACTTTAGCAGCCAGTTTCACACTGCTCAAATTGTCAAGGCCTGTCGTGTCCCAATGTTGAATTACCAACAGTTTAGGATTCGTTTGATACGATGTATCACTATTTAGGCGATTAACTTGCACCGAGGATGAAGAAGAGAAACATGTAATGACGATTACAATTCTACCAACTGTTTAAAACTTTATATCTCAGAAATGGTGGCTCTTAGAAAAAAATGTAGATAATCATCTGAACTACAAATTTTGTATGAACTAATTATATGATAAAACGCGAAAAATTTGTTTTTATGACCTTCAACCTTGAGTAATTTTTTTCCAGGTATCGGACCGATAGCTAGAAATTTTATTCATAATGTACCACAATGTACCAAAGATAAATCATCTATTATTTTAAGTAAAAATTACTGTGATCTCCAGTCATTGAAATCTCAATGAATTCGATATAATTTAAACAAAATTGGAGATTCAATATTCGTCAAACACATATGTTATTGACATGAATACACTAATAATACAATCATGTCTAAATAATTTAAATTCAATTTCTCTGGAAAAATTGTGTACTTCCTATTCACTGTTATTTCTTACTTTTATGTACATAGATTCCAGTCTTTTTCAATTTTCTGTACAATGAAATATATTTCCCTGCAGATATTGTTCGAGGAATGATGAATTTTTCACAAAAGGTAGTTTTACTGTTCGCCGCACTACTCAAACTACCGTATCCTAAATTTTTCAGGAAGGTTAAAACAAAACTATAACAATTATGCGAGTCTTCTCTGTACGATTCAGGACACCAACATTTCTGATCACAGACATTCTTCAAAATTGTATTCCAGTGATTGCTCCACGATCTTGGAGCCTGATCCAATAGCAAACATTGCCCCCACTCAATGCTTTGGTGAGATCTGAGACCGTTCTTGTCAAATTCAACAATATCTCCTCTAGACGTGGTTACTCCAACATGAAGATCCTTGGAGTTGAAATAGTCACTGCACAGAACAGTTAGATTATTACACATACATCAAGGATCAGTCGAGTAATTTTGTCTTATGAAATGTTAATTGTTTGTTTGAAGGTGTTTCGTGGTGCATTTCATTAGTTCGGACTTCCATTGTCTGATATGATAAACATCAAAAAAATAACTGAAAAATAACTTATGATGCACTGTTTGGAACCTTTGGTGTAGTAATGAATATTACTGGAGTTTTTTCTCAACACCAAATCGTTATATAATCAGCTATATAAAAAAATATAGCTGAAAATTGTTTTATATAAACATATATTGTAAAATAATAGATAAGGCAAAATTGTAAAATCAATTTAGGTTGGTATACATGTATGGTTGGTACGCCTGGATGGTTTACCTGTATGGGTTACCTTTATAGCATAAATAGGATTAGCTCGCACTAGTTCTTAGTTTTAATCTTTCTCTTTGAAGATGATCACTTGGTGATCGAAACACGTGTCAAGGTGTTAAAAATAACGATTTGTTGTTGGGAAAAAACTCCAGTAATATTGAAAAATAACAATTATATTACACAAAAAACCGAAATTACAATGAAATACAAGCAACAATAAAAAAATTAAACTATTAACACGAGATGAAAATTAAAAAAATTAATCATCAACAAGAAATGAAAATTGAAAATCAAAAGATTCCAAGCCAAGTTACTTGTTAATATATACAATCGTCTTCGGGTGATAACATCGTCTTCAGGTGATAACATCGTCTTCGGGTGATAACATCGTCTTCGGGTGATAACTGGGTGATAACATCGTCTCCAGGTGATAACTGGGTGATAACTTTTTAATTTTCATCTCGTTTTAATAGATCATTTTTTTGATTTTTTGGTTGTTGCTTGTATTTCATTGTAATTTCAGTTTCTTTTTGCGTAACATAATTATTATTTTTCAGCTTATCTTTCTAATTTTTACAGATTTTTTCAGGGATTCAAAATCAATGTATATCATATTAGACAATGGAAGTCCGAACTAATGAAATGTCAATTGCTTTCACCTATACTTATGATGCACTGTTTGGAACTGTTGGTGTAGTAATTAATATTACTGTAGTTTTTTTACCAACACCAAATCGTTATTTTAAACACCTCGACACGTGTTTCGATCACCAAGTGATCATCTTCAAAGAGGAAGATAAAACTAGAAACTAACGTGAAGCTAATGCTATTTATGCTATATAGATATCCCATACAGGTAAACCATCCACGTGTACCACGCATACAGGTATACCAACCTAAATTAATTTAACAATTTTGCCTTATCTATTATTTTACAATATATGTTCAACTATTATAGCTGTATATAAAACAATTTTCAGCTATATAAAAATTAATTTTACAATATTGCCTATCTAAATTTATTTTTGCAAAGTGTCCTTATGTAGTAATCAGTAAACCCAACAACATTATTTTAACAAGCTATATAGTTTGCTCTTTGGTATAGGTCCGTCATCGTTATTCATAATATTATTGTGTTTACTTATTTCTACACTCTCATAGGCATCTAGTTGCCTGTTGTTGTTAACTTGTCTAACTAATCTTATGAACTGAAGTCTATGGAATGGTTTTGTTGCAAAATATGATGGGCGACTGCTGATTTTTCAGGTCTTTCATATTTTAAGTGTCCTATTGGTTCCTTATATCTTACTTCAATAGATCTTTTTGTCTGTCCATAATATTTTGCATCGCAGTCCTTACATTCAATTTCATAAATTCCAGACTTTTCCGAATTCTCGACTTTGTCTTTTGGACTTCCCAAAAGGCTCTGAAGTGCATGACTTGTTTTAAAAACCACCTTCATACCTAGTTCCTTGAAAATCTTTCCAAAGTTTTTCGTATATTGGTGGTATGGAACAGAGATGTATTTATCTTGGTTTTTATCCTTTGTGAAAGTCGAGATTTCGTTCATTCTTAACCTAAACTTCTTCTTCCTTATTATGTCATCTACAATACCCCTCGAGAAACCATTAGTGGCTGCTATTTCCTGTATTGTACGTCTTTCTTTTGTGAACCTATCATGTTTTAGGGGGAAAGTCAAAAGACGATGCACTAAAATATTCAACCCAGCACGTTTGTGCTGTCCACAGTGATGTGAACTGTCAGGAATATACCTGTACGTGCTTGTTTCTTTTCTGAATATATCGTATTCTAACCCTCCATATTGGCTCCTCATTACCAAAACGTCAAGAAATGGTAGTTGTCCCTTATTTTATAACTCGTACGTGAATTTTATTGATGGACATCTATTATTTAAAATGGAAACAAAGTTCTTAATATTCGATTTTTTGATATCGAATATCGCGGAAATATCATCCACATACGTTAGCTAAATCCTAGGTAAATACTTCGACTTTTCTTTGGTTTCCATTTCGAATCTGCTCATGAACAGGTCTGCTAGGTAGGGGGACAAGGGGTTTCTAATGGCCGTTTCTTCCTGTTGTTCATAACAGCAACCTTCTACCTGGAACCGATTTTGTTTCATACACAAATTAGTAAGAGAAACGAATTCATCGATTTTGTTATTATTGAAATCATTTTTCTCTAGTAATTCCCTGAGATATTGCAAGGTCTGTGGAATTGGGACGCTAGGAAATGAGAAACTAACATCAAAAGAAACCAAAATCTCACCTTCTTGCAGAACCATGTTTTTTGTATGTTGTATGAACTCTAAAGAGTTTTTTATACAAAAACTTAGTTCCGCAATAGACAAGGTTTCAAATTCCTTAGTGAGCCACTTTGCTATTTGGTAGGTAGGAGCTCCAATAGCTGACACGATAGGGCGCATTGATTTTCCAAGTTTGTGGATTTTTGGGAGGCAATATAGTTTCGACACCGTTGGGTTGGAAACTTGTAACTTCCGTTTCAGTTGAGGGGTAAGTATGTTGTCGCATTTCTTGAGGACGTCTTTTACTTCGGCAATCATCTTTGGTAACGGGTTTTTGGACAATTTCGCATACGGTCCGTTAGTAATGAGAGTATTGACCCTATCATAGTAGTCCGATTTATCCAGAATTACTACTTTTTTACCTTTGTCGGCTTTTAAATAAATAACGTTCTTGTTTTTTAATCGTTTGATAAGTTTCTTTTGGTTTTTATCGTTTTTTATTGAATGCTTTAGTTTATCTGTTATCTTGTTCTTGGAGATTTGATTCTTGACCTTTTCTCATCTTCAAAGAGAAAGATGATCACTTGGTGATCGAAACACGTGTCCAGGTGTTAAAAATAACGATTTGGTGTTGGGAAAAAACTCCAGTAATATTCATTACTACACCAAATGTTCCAAACAGTGCATCATAAGTACATAATGACGGCCAGGTCAATGGAACTGAATCTGTATCGAAGTATTCAACTAAAATTAGGCTAATACAAGCAGATATTTGGTTTCTGAAGAGCTGTGAAGGATATTCAGTTTTTCAAAATTTTGGTAACGTAAATATTGCTATTAAGTCTTCAGTTGCTGACAAAGTCCAAAAATTCGCCAAAGAAAAATGGTTTCATTTGGAAATCGATCATCTACCGTACCATACACTAACCATAGTTTTTTAGAATTAGATAGTTAGAAGATAGATAGTTAGTCTATATAAAAAACTAACATATAGATTAGACGAAAATGATTACGTACAATGGAATGACTTTCAAAGAGGAATGTTTCGGATGACTGAATCAAAATATATCAGAAAAATGTGTACGCTGAATAAGAAACTCAAAACCCTTATATCTAAGCATAAATCGAAAGAAACCACTCCGAAAGTCATAAATATTGTTGAAAATCATTCATCACAATCGTTTGATAAGGAAGAGATCAACCTTTTGAACAATGGTTTGAAATTTGGCATCCCACCTTCCGAGAAAGTTCTTGAGGATATCGTTGCTAGTGTTGAAAGTTCGATTCAATATATGCCCGATTCCTCGAAGGGACAGTTCGAGAAAAGGTCAGGAATGGAATTTCCAAGCCTCGAAGGGACAGTTCGAGAAAAGGTCAGGAATGGAATCTCCAAGAACAAGATAACAGATAAACGGAAGCATTCAATAAAAAACGATAAAAACCAAAAGAAACTTATCAAACGATTAAAAGACAAGGACGATTTTTATTTGAAAGCCGACAAACGTAACAAAGTAGCAATTCTGGATAAATCGGACTATTACGAAAGGGTCAATACTCTCATTACTAACGGACCGTATGCGAAATTGTCCAAGAACCCGTTACCAAAGATGATTGCCGAAGTAAAAGACGTCCTCAAGAAATGCGACAACATACTCACCCCTCAACTGAAACGGAAGTTACAAGTTTCCAACCCAACGGTGTCGAAACTATATTGCCTCCCAAAAATCCACAAACTTGGAAAATCAATGCGCCCTATCGTGTCAGCTATTGGAGCTCCTACCTACCAAATAGCAAAGTGGCTCACTAAGGAATTTGAAACCTTGTCTATTGCGGAACTAAGTTTTAGTATAAAAAGCTCTTTAGAGTTCATACAACATACAAAAAACATGGGTCTGCAAGAAGGTGAGATTTTGGTTTCTTTTTATGTTAGTTCCTTATCTCCTAGAGTCCCAATTTCACAGACCTTGCAATACCTCAGGAAATTACTAGAAAAAAATGATTTCAATAATAACGAAATCGATGAATTCGTTTCCCCTATTAATTTGTGCATGAAACAAAATCGGTTCCAGGTGGAAGGTTGCTTTTATGAACAATAGGAAGGAACGGCCATGGGAAACCCCTTGTCCCCCTTGCTAGCAGACCTGTTCATGAGCAGATTCGAAATGGAAACCAAAGAAAAGTCGAAGTATTTTCCTAGGATTTGGCTAAGGTATGTGGATGATATTTTCGCGATATTCGATACCATAAAATTGAATATCGAGGACTTTTTTTCCATTTTAAATAATAGATGTCCATCAATAAAATTCACGTAAGAGTTAGAAAATAAGGGACAACTACCATTTCTTGACGTTTTGGTAATGAGGAGCCAATATGGAGGGTTAGAATACGATATATTTAGAAAACAAACAAGCACGTACATGTATATTCCTGACAGTTCACATCACTGTGGACAGCACAAACGTGCTGGGTTGAATTTTTCAGTGCATCGTCTTTTGACTTTCCCTCCAACACATGATAGGTTCACAAAAGGAAGACGTACAATACAGGAAATAGCAGCCACTAACGGTTTCTCGAGGGGTATTGTAGAACACATAATAAGGAAGAAGAAGTTTAGGTTAAGAATGAACGAAATCTCGACTTTCAGAAAGGATAAAAACCAAGATAAATACATCTCAGTTCCATACCACCAATATACGAAGAACTTTGGAAAGATTTTCAAGGAACTAGGTATGAAGGTGGTTTTTAAAACAAATCATATACTACAGAACCTTTTGAGAAGTCCAAAAGACCAAGTCGATAATTCGGAAGTCTGGAATTTACGAAATTGAATTTAAGGACTGAGATGCAAAATATTATGGACAGACAAAAAGATCTATTAAAGTAAGATATAAAGAACACATAGCACACTTAAAATATGAAAGACCTGAAAAATCAGCAGTCGCCCATCATATTTTGCAACAAAACCATTCCGTAGACTTCAGTTCATTAAGATTAGTTAGACAAGTTAACAACAACAGGTAACTAGATCCCTATGAGTGTGTAGAAATAAGTAAACACAATAATATTATGAATAACGATGACGGACCTATACCAAAGAGCATACTATATAGCTTGTTAAAATAATGTTGTTGGGTTTACTGATTACTACATAAGGACACATTGCAAAAATAAATTTAGATAGGCAATATTGTGAAATTAATTTTTATATAGCTGAAAATTGTTTTATATACAGCTATAACAGTTAAACATATATTGTGAAATAATAGATAAGGCAAAATTGTAAAATTAATTTAGGTTGGTATACCTGTATGGATGGATGGATGGTTTACCTGTATGGGATAACAATATAGCATAAATATCGTTAGTTTCGCGTTAGTTTCTAGTTTTATCTTCCTCTTTGAAGATGATTACTTGGTGATCGAAACACGTGTCGAGGTGTTAAAAATAACGATTTGGTGTTGGGGAAAGAACTCCAGTAATATTGCTTTCACCTATGTTATTATATTTGAATGTGTTCAAAAATTGGTATGAAGCGTTGTTTTCAACACTCATAACTCATACTTACAATTCGACACTCATAAATTCATGTACGCTAGGTTTTATAGGAAAAAAATTAGTTACTTGTTTTCGAAATAATAATTACTCACTTGAGAAAATCGCCTACAGTGGGTTTGATGACAACAGAACATGGATATTGAGATGCTTGAATGAAAGGATAGGGTATTCTGAAAAAAATTACTTATTTAATGGCCTAGGATGAAATCAGATGTCATTTTCAATTTTCGAACATGAAGCAAAAAACTCCCGAAACTGGGTAGCTGATCACTGAAACTTTTAACCTTATGGGATTAACCTGTTTTTCCACTCATCCTCATAATATGTCATATATTGAAAAGCGATAAAAAAATAAAAAACGTGTTCATTACATAATTATTGCGGGTGGTTTCACCCCGTCAGCAATTTTATTTTATATTTTCGATATCTGATAAATGCTAATAACTTGAAGATTATGGGTATTTAATTCTTTTGTATTTACGAATAATGAAAATGAACCTCAGACAAGAATTTTAAATTTTTTTGTATCGTTTTTTATGGAAACCATGAGATTTGGGCCTTATAGGCAATCTACGAAGTTAAAACTAGTAAAAATCAGGCTCTCGCATAGCTTTGATCCAATTTCACATGTAAATATTGTTTATTACTGAGAATGAGTTTTGAAGAACGATAGATAACATATTATTTACATGTTTTCAAAACGAAGATTCTCATCGATAAAAACTGCTGGATTTTTGACACAGTCAACTACTTCCAGTTATTTTACTCAATTTTAATTAGTATCAGGCCTTTTATCAAATACCTATTATTCATGGAGTAAAAAATATAATTATCGACTTATTGACATTAATTTGTAGGCCGTGGTTTGAAGATGATACTACAAATGCTTTGATTATGATTATGATTTTTTTATCGACGCGGTCACATACACCAACAATATCATTGAGATGAAATGAAAATTCAACAATTTGATTTGTGTAAAAATTGAGAATACGCCCAAAGATAGAACCTTTATTTCAGAAAGGGTGGCCAGAGTAGTTCTGATCGATACGTACTAAATGATGTCTTTTCGTTAAATGTGCTCTAAATAATTACACTGTATCTGAACTCATTCCGAACTGCGTCAGAAATGATAATAGTATTATAATTGATTCTTGCAACTGCACGAATGAAATCGAAATAACTAACATAGTACAAAGAAAAGAAACAACTTTTTATAATATGATGATATAACTGGAAGGAAAGAATAACTAGAGTAAGTAACTCAAACTAAATAAATTATAGGCTATTTTCAAAGACATAGAAATGATATTTCATAATACGCTGTGGATAACTAGAACAAACTAAACATGTAAAAAGTTTGACCTTCCACTTGAAGATGATCACTCGGTGATCGAAACACGTGTCGAGGTGTTAAAATAACGGTTTGGTGTTGGAAACAGCTCCAGTAATATTCATTACTACACCAAAGGTTCCAAATAGTGCCTCACAAGTATGTGAAACAACCCTGTCTTACACTCAGGGTTGTACACTCATCAATTACATTATCCTTCCGTTTTCGAAGGTAGGAAAAGATTATTGGGAAGCAATTCATGCCCGCCGCCCCTAAATACTCAGTGGAATACTGAAAAGGATATAGAGAAACTGTCGGCGTAAATGAAGAGCTTATTGAATGAGCAAAGTAGCAATTCAGTTGGTAGTCTAGTTTTCAAGTTTAAATTCGTGTCCATTAGACATACTTATAGCTATTAGAAATATGAGTGACAGCTCATTGGATTCATAATGACGTATAGTAATTATATCTTGATGATTTTGAGATACAAAAATTTCAATTGTTAACAAATGAGGATTTGTTGTTGAAATCTGTTTCTCCGTTAACCAGCTGTCGCCCTTGTACGAACGACAACTTCAGAAGTCGAAACTTGCGAGCTAAGGATTGACGAGGTCTTTTCTTTCAACGTGCAAATCATAGCAAGAGGATTATATTCTGCTTATCATAATTTTCTCTAGTTGAGAATTATTTGAATATCTAAATGATGTTGAATTTGCATTTTTTCATATTTGTTCTATTATTACCGTTTTCGCAACTAACAACGAGGGGTATTTCACCTTTCCACCCGGTCAAAGGCCCAATATCTCAAAATTGTCACAGATAACAAATTCAGCCACCCACTATGAGCCAGATAGTGGGTTGATTCTGGGCAACGCTTTTCTGCCCCCACTCAGTACCTCAATCGTGTACAATGTTAGTCGAAAGTCAACCGTTTCGTTGTGTGGCACGCACTCTCGACTTGTTGGCAATAGTTGTGAGGTGCATATTCACGTAAATAATACATTTGGTGAATTTCTAAGGAGAAAACAGCAATGGTTTGCATTGATGTATGCTTGATGATTCGTGTAAATGTCAGCTTAAAGTATGTACCTACTCTTTTCGAAAGACCATTTAATATATTTTTATGTTTATGAGTCTGAAAGTTATACATACGAGTACTTCCGAGCTAAATTTTTGAATGTATATCATAGATTAGTTTAAGAATATTATCCTGATATATTAAGTAGGTGCCACTTTTTGCCTCTTTTCAACCTCACCACAATTTATTGGCGAGTAATAAATATCTAATTTCTCAACTTTTATTATTTCGTGGGTAACATGATTTGTACTTCGTGTAGGGATACCTGGTGCTTCGAACTACAGAGTCGTGACTCGAAGAGAATTGTTTGATGAAATGCAACAACAGAACTTGCCTACTATTGAAGAAAAATTTAGTTATTTGGAAACTGACTTTCCATCATCTGAAAATTTTTGTGAAGTTCAAATGAAATATTTGAGACATAACATTTCATATTTGAAGTGAGAATTTCAAAAAGGATGGTTGAAGGCAAATAGAACAGCAAACAAATTTCTAGTCAGTAATACTGCATGGCTGCAAGGAACTTTTGAAATGCCAAAGGTGTCATTGCAAAAACGTGTCGGTCGTCCAACAAAACCATTTTGTGAGCTATCTGACAGAAGCAAGAGAAGAAAAACAAATGAAATACGGAGATCTGTTAAGCAGGAAGTACTCTTACATGCTGCGAGGTCATCATTACCACATACATATGGTGATAGAAATGTGTCACATATGCTTTCTGAAATTACAAAGTCTCCGAAACGAGCTAGGAAATACAGGAAAGCATATTCCACATCCTCATAGCCAAAAATGTTCAGCTAACTCCTCTAACAGCATTGACGATATTTGTGGAAGCAAAGCTTTCAAGAAAACAATACGAAATTCGAACGAAAAGTTTTACCCCAGTTATAGCATTCTACAAAGAGAGAAAAAAAGTGTTACCCTCCACAAGAGTCATTTACAGTAAATGAAATATGTGCAGAAGTAAATTTGCAAGGTTTGTTGAATCACACAGTTAGTCGATTATTGACATATTTAGTAGAAATCCTTACCACATTGACTCAAGGAGAATTTGATTCATTAGAGCTTATATACAAGTGGGGTTATGATGGTTCTCGGCAATCACAGTTCAAGCAAAAAAATGCAAAACGAAGAAACTACAGATGCTAATATCTTCCAAAGTTGCTTAGTTCCTCTACAAGTAGTTTGTTGTAGGGTAAAAATCATCTGTAAAACCCGACCCCGCCGTCACCCCGATTTTGCCGTCCCATAAGAATGATATTTGTCAAAGAAACAGATATAACAAATCATGAATTTAATTATACAACATCAAAAATTGATAATTTACAAAACACCCAATTCACACAGGAAGGTGTGATAGCCAGTGTAAAGCACACAATGAAACTAACTATGGTAGATGCTAAGGTGTGGAATGCTGCTACTCAAACTTCTTCAACAATGAGGTGTTATATATGCGAGGCAACCTGTATGCACTCCAATGACTTAAATGTCAAAATAGCGTTATCCCTTGGCATCCCATGACACAAACAATGCATAATATTTTGATCCATGGCGCAAAAGTCATAGATAAAGCATTATTACCAATTGGCTTGCATTCAGAAGAAGCTGCTGAAGCCAAGAATAAACATTTTCCAGGACAAACTGCAACTTTGATATTCTGTATCGGTTTTGCTTTTCTCTTATCCGTTGTTATCGAGTCTTAGGCCAAAACCTACCAATTGCAGCCATTCTCGAAAGAAACAATACATAATGCTATTATTACCTGCTGATTCCAAACCTGAAGTTTCTAACTTTGAAAAATCGGAAGCAGAAGGAGATGAAGAATCCGATGAAGAACCCTGGCACTTGTCATCATTTGATTAATGCAAGTTATACTACCAGATCTTTCTGTGATTTCAAAAATGAATTTACGAGCACATAATGTTCCTACTTTTGTTATTAAAAAATTGTTTTTGATCCAATTGAACCCTACAAACTTTCTGAAATATTTTCAATTGTTCCCGAAAATGATGGTGATTCAATTTCGCTAGGAAATTTCATAAATGCTTGCGATCATGCCGAACGTATGGCCGTAGATCAACAAATAACTTTACTCACAATTCACATTAGAAATAGAGGAAAAGCTGCTCAATTGATAAATTCCAGAAACCCAGGAACTTATCAAGAGATCAGAGATTTATTAAATTCTCACTTTGGTGATACGCGAGATCTAACGTCACTAATTCAAGACCTTCAGAGAATAAAACAAGGAAATGGAGAAAATGCACTGACATTTTTCTCAAGACTACAAAGTCATAATGCAAAAATGTTATCTTGCATTCAAGCCTCAAACTTGACTCACGAACAAAAAATTGCACATTCAGTACTAATCGAGTCAATGATATTAAATACGTTATTGACAGGATTAGAACCCAAACTAGGCCACATTATATGAGCAAGTAACCCAACAACGATGTTAGAAGCATCAATCAGAATGAAACGTGAGATACAGCTCTCATACTTTGGAAATCAAAGATTAAATACACGTTTACCCCCAAATCAAAGTCAGAATAGACCAAGACAAATGGCAAATACCCAAAATAATTTTCAAAGAAATTATATGCAAAGCAAAAATTCAATAAGACCCATTGGAAATCAAAACCAAAGTCAAAGCTTTCAACAAGGTTTTCAAAGACCACAAAACTACCAACAATCATATATTCTAAAACCAAACTTCCAAGTACAACAACGTACACAAACTAATTTAACGAATCAATTTAGACAACAGAATTACGGTCAACCACAAAATAGGCCTACAGTAATTCAGAAAAATCTCCAAAATCCAATAAATAATAACATGAGAACCCATTATCTCGATTATAATGATTATAATGGCGATAATGTGTATGACCAAAACGAATATTTTTATAATGACAACAAATATCAAGATGAATACAGTTCGGAAAATAATTCATTTTATGATGAAAACAATTATTTTCAAAATCAATACGAAGAAGAACAATTCTATGAGGATTTTCACAATACCCTGTCTTTAGACAACCCTCCCATAGACAACCTTCCTATAGAGAACCCATGTATACGAAGCACCAATAGTCATTCAGACAATATCAATCCCCAATTACGACAAACCCAGTATACAAACAAGCTATTAATAGACCCATCATGCGTTCCACAATTAATGCCAATAACCGAGAAATTTGCGGCAGTCATCAAAACGAATATCAGTCCCGTTCGAACAATGAACAAAGAACAATTATTCGTATAAGCCCGATTCTAAGCAATCTTTATTATATAAACAGTTTAAGCAACTTTAAAATACTAATTGATACCGGAGCAGGAATATCAATTTTCAAAAAGATTTAAAGAAAATATTCAAATAACCGGAGTAACTGAAGGAAAGGTAACAATTAATGAATCCGTATATTACCTTTTGGAAAAAATAGAGTTGAACACAAAGTTTATATTCACGATTTAGATATCAATTTTGACGGAATTTTAGGATGCGATTTTTTGGAACATTTTGAAGGAGTAGTAGATATAAAAGAACAAAAATTAAAATTAAATTATGGCACAAACCCGCTAAGAAAAGCAACAGAAATGATTGATGACCAAAAACCTGAAGAGAAACAAAACCAAATTAAGTCACTCTTAACCCTGAAACATCAACGGCTGAAATAAATGATATTTTTGAGTATGACCCTGATAATTATTTTTTCGAAAGTAAATATGACTATTACAAATACTTAGAAGATGAAATCCCCATCAATAACATAAAAATCGAACCAAGAGTAGAAAAAGTTTTTAAATTAAAATCGAAACTTAGAAAAACAGAAGCTATACTGTTAGCTGCTGAAAAAGAAAAAGTAAGACTTCCAAATGCTTTTGTAAAAATAAATGAAAAAGGAGAATTTTTAGTAACAGTTGTAAACGGAAACGCAATTGAAAAATCCATTGACTTCCCAGACTTACAATTCGAAAAATTTAATGAAAACGAAATTCAAAATGATTCCAGTGAAATTTTTCCAAATCGTTCAACAGAAATAAAAAGTTTGCTTCCTTTAGAACATTTAAACGAAGAAGAAAAAAATTAATTGAGAACCTTTGTTTAGAATTCTCAGACATATTCTATATAGAAGGAGATCCTTTAACATTCACGAGTGAAATAAAACATTCTGTAAAACTAAAAGAGAATGCCCAACCAGTCTCAACAAAATCTTATAGGTATACACACATTCATAAAAATGAAGTGAAAACTCAAATTTCAAAATTACTAGAACAAAACATAATACGACCATCAGTCTCACCTTGGTCAGCCCCAGTTTGGATAGTACCTAAAAACTTGAAGCATCTGGAAAACAGAAATGGCGCGTTGTAATCGATTATAGAAAATTGAATGGACTCACAGTAGATGATAAATACCCTCTACCAAATATCTCAGACCATTTAGACCAGTTAGGAAAGTGTCAATACTTTACCACACTTGACTTAGCATCAGGATTTCACCAAATTGAAATGGATCCTAAAGACAAAGAAAAAACTGCATTTTCCGTAGAAAATGGCCTTTACGAATTCCTGGGGATGCCAAAAGCTAAAATAAGATTTAATAGTAACTTACAGCATGAATCAAAAACTTATAATATAGGTGATAAAGTATATGTGAAAGAGTCCCAAATAACAAATAAGTTAGAAAATAAATTCAACGGACCTTTTGAAGTAATAGAAATTTTCAAAAACTCAGCATTACTGAGAAATCCTGAAACTAACCAAACAACAAAAGTCAATTTCGATAGACTGAAACCAAGTTTTGTTTCAGATCGAGAATGATTCTTCTACTGGCACTTACGATTCAAATAATCACAACACAACAAAAAAATATTTTTTGAATGTTTCCTACACTAAATTAGTCAATTTCTACTAATTTTGGGGTGATAAAAACGAAAATAACAATGAAAAATTTTTATTAGCTCTGGTTTTTGAGATACACAGTACTTAATCTTAAAGAGTAGTTATACTATACGTGAAAAGTGAAAGTACATAAAACAATATTGTTATGTTTCTTTTAGAATATTTTAAGTACAAAATTAATAAAAAAAA
>NW_019291674.1:60832-72594 GCF_000500325.1 Leptinotarsa decemlineata
ACCAAAATAATGTTCATAGGCTGTCTTAACGATAGGTGTCATTTTACGTTTCTGAGCCTTAAATGTTATTTCACCACATATATAGCAAAAGCTATCGACAGAATTCACACACTTTCGAGGCATTTCAGATCAGCACTTAAATTAATTTAAAAATCAACTTCACACGATAATTTCAATAGCAACCACGTGCGTACAATTGACAAACTCACATAGGTTATGTTTACTACTTAAGAACAGCTGATGAGAGGGGTGTTATGTAAACAAACATGTGTACCAACTGTTGGTGATGAAATATTTCATTTGTTGAAAACTCAATATACATATATATAATATAATGATACTATATCTTGAAAACAAGAGCTAATATATAATTTTTATGGTCACTTTCGGTTTTAACACGTGGAAATACATTAAAATCATCCAATTTCAACCCCGAAACAAAAACTTTGTTGTGTTGTGAATCAACGCCCAGTATATGCTAGTATCTGTTAACAACACTATAGGTATTTATTTTCATGAAACAGGAAGCATGAAAACATCAAATGAAAAATTGACTGTATTAGTTGTAAAAGATATGGCACCTGTAAAAGAAGCCATTGTTCACAATCAAAATATTTTAAGTAATCTCATTCACCTACTTGAAACAAACAATTTAGGAATGAAAACTTTCAGTTCAGAAATAAGCACACATATAAGCCTTTTAAATAAAGTAGCTGATTCAGTAGAATTAAAATATGAAGAGACGCAAATAGACGCGACTGATTACAATAAGAGTAATAAGCGATATAAACGAGGACTTTTAAATGGATGGCGAATATTTTAATGAATGTATTAACAAGATTTATAAAGACGAACACCAAATTGAAAATTAATAAAAAACCAAATTTCAGTCACAACCTCTGTAGTTAAAGAATTCAATACTACAATACGACAATTACAGGTTGATGAACAAGCGTTTAATGAATATATAATTCAATTTGAAGCTTGGATATATACGCTATCCTACAGAGTATCTTTAATAAACGCAAGGTTGAAAGCCATCCAAATTTGTGAACAACTTTTAGAAAGTTATGTATTTCTAGAAGATTATTTAAATGATATGCTGAACGCAATTACTTTTGCCAAACTTCATACCATTCACACATCAATTATAAAGCCAAACGATTTAGTTTCGTCCCTTCAGGAAATTGCTCAAACAATACAAAGAAACAATTTACCTTTACCAACAAGACTTTCTTCAATATCAAAATATCTAGACATAATTGAATTACAAGCTTTTCAAGCAGATTCAAGACTTGTCTTCAATTAGAGAACCTGAATTATATACTGTTCATAGATTGTACCCCATTCCAATTTTGGACAATCGAACAGGGTCACATTTTACCCACAAATAAGAAATTTATAGCAAAAGATGATGATTCAATGCTGTATGCTGCATTTGAGAATTTAAGTTCATGTAAAAACTTGAACTATAATCTTGATATATGTCAAAATGTAATTTCGTACCCAATTGATAGTAACGCAATGTGTGTGTTAGACCCGTTAGCTGTTATAATAAATTGCCAAAAACGTGAGGTTGCAACACGAATTATAAAAACTAATTCAATCTTGAAACTCCAAGATAATTGCAATGCTTTCATTGGAAACACAAGAGTGTATTCAAAAATACTTGCAAATGAACAAAATATAACTTATAAAAGTCATCCAATTTTAATATCATATCAATGTTGGAAAAATATACTACCAGAAAAAGAAAGCTTACCACATTTAAAACCTTTGAAATTGAGTAAATTGAATGTAGACAATCTCAATAGTGCTCAACATAAATTAGATCAATATTCAGATCAGTTGGACCAAATTATAAATGAACCATTCGTAAACCGACATGTTTACCAAGGTTTTTCTAGAACATTCGAAGAAACGCATATCTACATCAGCAGTTCCTGATCCTATAAATATGGGAAAACAAGAGGACGCCGCATTCTTGAACACTTTCGCGACTATCCAAGTTCGTCGATATCTTGAATCATTATTTGTAACATTTAATTCTTTATTGTAAATAATTATGTTCAATAAAGTTTGTTTTTAAAAATATAAATTCAGTGTGAACCACATAACATTCATTAAAATATAAATAAATACTGTTTTTGTGATGTTTTGTACAGCAATACTTACTTACGTAGGGGTACGACAGCTGGTTAACGGAAAAACAGATTGTAAACAGAACACATTATTATTTGCTGAAAAACACTAAGTTTCTACTCAAATCGCAATATAAATAACTCAACCCAACAAAAAACTATAAAAATATTTTTTACCGGCTAGAAAGGTGAAATACCTCTATGTGGAAACGGCAGAAATTGTCGATAGTTTATTTTTTTTCGCTATTTGTTAATAAACAAATTGACTAGTCAGGTAATAAAGGACAGACTGAAAATTTCATCCCAAAAAGTTACTACGTAATATATCCACTGAAGAGTCCGATCAGAGTGAATAGACAGTAACTTGCCCTATTCATAAATTTTGCAAACAAATTGAATAATCAATGGAGAAAATGAAATTTTTAAAATTACCCATTTATCTTTGGTTAACATTTCAGAAAATAATCTCTCCTTTCTCAAAATCCAAAAAATTCACAACTTAGTGTTTTGAAAAATTGGTGAATTTTCAAGTTGTTTATCATCTCGTTTCTTGTAAAAAAGCTTTCAGTGGTCACATAATCGATCCTATTCGTGACTGACATTTTTGTAGGCGAGTTATCCTTTTCTGCTACTCAAACATTATAAAATGAAGTTTCTGTGTGACGAAATCTTCAGCGTGTTTATAACTTATAATTTGTTTTGCTTATTGATTATTCGGTTCAAGTCTTTTTCAATTCAAACAATTTTTTACTTATCAGGATAATAAAAGCTTCATGAATACCGAATTTCTACATAATTTTACAAGTGTAGTTACATGTTTTAATGAAAGTCTGTAGGTATCTAGGAGTCATATTCATGAAATTGAAATACACTTGCAAATCACTGCTGATGCCGAAAAATTTGAGAAATAATTAGCATATAAAAAACCAAATTTTCATTATAAGAGAGAGGCAAAAGACTTGGGATCATAAAATAAAGGGGATAAGGTGGGAGAAAAATGTATTCGTTTCTTAGGACTTAAGTATATATAGATGATGGTCAATATTTGAGAAAGTAAAACTTTTTAGGTCTGTACCAACTAATAACATGAAAATTATCAAGCATCGATCAGCACTCTTGATGAAAATGAACTATAGTCCCCCGTCTCCCAAAAATCTGAAAGAGAGCCAAGAAATGACGATGTCACCATTTTTTATGAAAAAAGTTCATATGAACACGAGTCCTAACTTGCGTCGTTTCCGAGTTACGGGGTGTCATACTTTTACTAAAAATATTGTTTTTTCAATTATAACTCACAATTATTTTCGCCGATTTTGATTGAACCATATGGGTTTGATGAGTATATAACAAGTAGATTTTTTTCATGAAATTAGATTTGGAATTTCAATTCCAGTGACGTCGCGGAGAGTTACTTGATCGATATTTATAATATGGTAAAAATCATTATTCGCTACTGTTTTCGATAAGTTTGATATTATTCGAAATGACTAACCTCTATCGAGTCAGAGTCAGTGGCGTAGAAATGGGTATTAGGAATCATCTAAGTTTAAAAATGTATTTTGATATTCCTCGCCATTAGAAACTCTCTTTGGAATGAAACTCTTTTTGGATTGTAGATGAAAGACGTATTCAAACTGCCGAATACGTCTTTCATGTATTTTATTCGGAGAAAAGTATAAGTGA
This sequence comes from Leptinotarsa decemlineata, assembly GCF_000500325.1. Classification (NCBI taxonomy): domain Eukaryota; kingdom Metazoa; phylum Arthropoda; class Insecta; order Coleoptera; family Chrysomelidae; genus Leptinotarsa; species Leptinotarsa decemlineata. The sequence continues at coordinate 64,657 of NW_019291674.1, forward strand.
TAATGAAAAGTAATTAAATCAGATGGTCAAAATGAGAACCTTGACTTGCAATAAAAGCATCAAGTCTGCGAGTGCCGCACAGATGCAAAAATTACTGGGGTGTATCTATGACATTAAAATGATGTCTAATTCTCTTTATCAAGTCATTTTCTTCGACAACTGGTGTCACATTAACAAGCGATTCATAATATTCCCAAAACAAGTCTTCCGGATGGTTCAAGTCTTGCGATTGAGGTCCCTCAAGACCTATTCACTGGTGAGCAAAAGTATCAGTAAGATTTTCATGAGCAGTTACTGAAATGAATACATCGTGCATACATTATATATTCGTGCATACATCACATATTTTGGTTGACTAGAAAAGGTAATTTCTTTAACATTTCTGGTAATGTGTCTTCTAGAAATTGTCTCGAGTCGAGGAGGAAATAAATGCGGCCATCTGATATGATTACCAAAAATACCCACCCAGACATTCACCAAAAATTCTCGCTGAGATCCACTTTCTATAGAGTAGCATGGGGATTCTCGTAGGCCCAAGAATGATTGTTATGATGACATCCCTCAAAAAACTTGCCTCATCTATGAATAAAAATTCAGAATGAAATTGGGAGTTTGTACAACTTTTAGAAGGAACCACTGACAAAATTTAGTCGTCAGGGACAGCCGAACTCCAAGTGTGTTCCGCGGAACAGACGATAATGCAACGACGTCAAGTTCCACAGTTTCAATGGCGAAAAAAATTAAGTATGATGAATCATATATCAGTTTCGGATTTGCTAATTTCAACGGCTCACCTCTCTGCATGATGAGTAGTAAACTGCTTTGTAATAGTTCCATGGCATCTGCCAAGTTGCACCGACATTTAAAAACTGTACATCCCGAGTATAAAGACAACAATAAGGAATTTTTGTACTTGATGAAGATCCATAGTAATTTCAAAAACTACACCTCACAATTCTCACCTCACAAATCATGAGGTGTAGTTTTGAAAAAAAAAAAGAAAAAATAATCGATTTTAATAAATTAATGAATGTAGCCATTACTACGTGGTGGGAAATTATAATGAAGAAAAGAGAATTGAATGGCGGATATCTTTGAAAAACTGAACGAATTAAATTTATCATTATAAGGTGATCAGTCAGCAGTGTTCCAGGCCTGTGACAAAAAATAACTGCGTTCAAAAGAAAATTACTTTTCTGGATTATTTGCATTGGTAAGAGGGAAATAGAGAGCTGTAAGTCACCCAGTGAGTTCGTTAGTGATAACGACTCAGAAATGTTAAAGGATGATATATTGGAAGAATTGGTCCAATATCTCACTTCGACGCGCGCATATTTCAAGAAGTATTTTCCCGAAGAACACAATACAAAAATGAAATGAAAATCTCTTTCAGGAATGTCATCAGACACAAGTATGGAGACACTGTTCAAAACGACGCCTCTCAACGATTTTTGGTGCAGAATCTGTGATGAATATCCAATGCTTGCCAAAATGGCTCTCAATATTCTTTTCCCGTACCCAACGACATATTTGTGCAAAATGGGATTCTTAAGAAATGCAGCCACTAAAACAAAATACCGCAATAGACTGGACACCGAACCTGATATGAGACTTCAACTGTCTTTTATCAAACATTAGTTAATTTTTTTTTAATATCTTTTATTATTATACATGTTATGTAAGTGAGTAATAAGTGACTGTTACAATGTATTTTTTTTAGGCTTATTAATAAAGAATACACTTTCAAAAACTATTGTTTTATTGTGGGGTTTTGTCAAGTATTTCGCTTTCCAGAAGGGTTCCGTCACCAAAAATGTTTGAGAATCACTGGTCTATGAAAATCTCGCGGTAATAGTGCCTTGCACCCGTTGGTTGTGGAATGGATACAATAAATTTGTATGCAAAACCTTCCGAACACTTAGATTACTGACATTGAACTGTGTAGCTAATTTTCGGGTACTTTCTGAAGAAATGGCGTCAAATTGAGGATTGCTTCCTCTAATTTTGGCTTCGTTATTGTCCTTAGTCCACCAGGATGCTCACCCTCTTTTGTTAAAGATCCAGTTTCGCGCAGTCTGGCGTGTGATCTGATGAAAGTTCTTTCTGCTGGAATATATCTATTTGGAAATTTTTCTCAGTAGAATCGACGCGATAACATTGATAGTGTTTGCACGCTTAAACAATCTAATGATACAACTTGTCACCTACTCTCAAAAACTGTCACAATACTAGTTACTCCTACTGTGGTTAACAATCTTATCGTTGGTATTGTTTAAAATCTAGAAATGACCAAGAATATCATACATAATTATTGTCATTTCGGTAGTCGTGTCGTAAGTTATTTAAAACTTGCTGGGTTTGACAGGTAATCTAATCAAAAGTGAATAATTTTTATCCCTCATTTTAATATGTATTCAATCTCTACTTCGATTTGAAAATGTTTAAAAATGTTTCTATAAAAAAACATTTTTTGAAAGAAGCTTTTATTCCTTTCATAGTTTGATCTAGGCTATTCTGTGAGTTAAGAGGCTTGTCACGGTACAGAATACGAAAGATTTTGATTATGTTACAGACTTACCTGGATCAAACAATTGATGAAATACTTTTCTCAATTTAGTGAAAAAAAGCCTCTTGTTAGAACTAACAAGCACAGTCAGTTTCAGTGAAGTCGGCAAAAAGACTTTTGAGTTATTTATGAAAGAACAATATATTCAGTTAAACTTTGACACACCGTAACTAGGAAAAGAGTTAGAACACACGTTCATAAAAACCTTTTTTTCATGAAATATGACAAGTAAATCATCACTTGAAATTAATGACATCATTCAAGATCCACCCTGTAAAAATGACTACTACTAGAACACAGAGATATTGTATATTATAATAGATGCATAAATAATACTGAAGTTATTGATTTTTATACTCGTATATTCTCTATGAAAGGTAAATCAGATATATAAAAAAAATGTTGCTGAATCAATATATTGTTTCCATCATCAGGGATATGTTTCTCATTCGACAACAAAATTTATAAATAAACGTTTTGAACACCAATGGGTGCTGCAATTTCTCCAATTTTAGCTGCATACGTTATGGATGACCTATTAGACACAGTATTACCTGTTTTATCCTTCAAACCCCATTCCATAAAAAATACGTTGATGATATCATCATTTCATTGGCAATGGATTGCACTGAAGAGATTCTTGACACGTTTGTTTGAAGGTGATTGACAATGTTTCATGATGAATTTCACTAGACAATGGTAGTCCGAAATAGTGAAATTCAGATTCTTGACACATTCAACAGCTATGATCCGTACATTCAATTCACTATGGAAACAGAAGACACTGACCACTCCGTGCCTTTCCTTGACACAAGGTTCATACGAACCACCAATAACAATATTCTGATAGATTGGTACAGAAAACCTTGTAGCTCAGAAAGATATATGAACTACTGGTCTGGTTTTTTCAACTAGACTGTTTGTCTAGTTGAAAAAACCAGACATCACCAGAAGATGGCAAATGAGACTTTGCCGAAACGTTGTGAAAATAATCCTTATGGGGAGAAAATACACAGAACACGGAGCGAAACCCGAGAAAACAGCTCATCATAAAAAGAGTTACAGTTGCCTCCAGAAGAAAGAGTTTTGTTGTATAATTTTTGTTAATAGGTTGATAAATGAATTTAAGTAATGTCAAATGAGTTGTCAAAGACAACTCATGCCAACTCATATACATATATATATATATTACCTGAAAGGCAAGAGTGAAAAATTAGTTCCTTCCAAATCTCCTTCACACATTGGGCATTTTTCAGGCAACGAAAAACAAAATATTTTTGGACCACAGTGTTGAAAGCAAAGTATTCCAGGATCCATCATTCTGAAAGATCTGAAACAAATCGAACATTTCACAAAATGAAAAACAAAGTGATTGTTGCAAAAGAGAAAAAAGTCCGATTGCATTATGTCATTATCTTGATAAATATGAACCCTCTATTAACCTAATATTGATCAATATCTTCTCTTTTGTTGAAACTAAATGAGAAATACTATTTCTGTGGTTCAGCTTGAGTTGAGAATAAGTAATAACCAATTTATTCGAGAATTGATTATATTCTAGTGCTGAAACCACTTGATTCATTTAATGTTAGTGTTTGAAGTACAATCTGAATTTGAAAAAGTGATTTTCGTGTATTTCAATGTTCATATGGAAGTAGTTGTTTCTGAAAGGTTTTTCTTTCAGTTTGTATCTGAAAAAACATCTTTATATGCTTCACATATCTTTCAAAAGAAGAGAAGTAGAGAGCTTTTCACGAAAAACTAATCTCTCCTGAAAATATCTCCTTTTCAACTTTAAAGGATTCATATCTTGGAGAAATTTTTACATAAAAATCAAGAAGAAAACTTTCATCAAGTAAATACTCTTATTTACATGTTTAACAATACAAACTTCAAAGTTTTTTCTAATTCAAAACAGAATAATTTTTTTAATTCAAATTTAAAAGAATATATTTTTAGGAGAGATCAATTTTTTAAAGGCTTCGTGACAAAAATTAGTAGTTTTATGAATGGATTGTAATAACATCCTGACATCGGATGTCCACTATTGAGGATGGCAGTGTTCCATGTAAGTGAAATTTTACCTCTTTTATATACAATACTAGTACTACTGTTTCGATGTTTTGACATAATCAGAATCAACGAACTTAGGCGTGCGCAGCGTTATAGAACAGTGCTTTCAAAAAAAAATTCTATAGCGCCATCTAGTGGTGAGTTACAGAAAAATTGATAGCCTAAAAACCTTCTCTATGAAAAATTACTCATACATGTCGAATTTCATCACGATTGGTTGAGCGATGTAGAAGTTTATCACTTACCAACCAACCAGCAAACATCCATTTTTATATATTAGATTGCGTAGCAATTATGCGAATGACCTCTTATTCAATACTCGGAGTACGAATTGAATTAGAAATTTTTGTATAACTCAATATTCATAAAAAATTAGTTGTTTAAAAAGTATTTTTTCTTTCATTTAATTCAATGTTTATATGAAAGTAGTTGTTTTGAAAGGGCATTTTTCTCTCAGTTTGTGTCTGAATGTTACTTCTTTGCATGATCTACATATGAAGAGTTTATTCTCTCGAACATTTTTACATTTTTGTATAAAGATGGAGAAGTTGAAAGCCAAAACCTTTCTTTCCCAAATATTTATAATGTTTTCATATGGAATGTCGAACTAGCTCAATCTTAACTTCCTGTGATCAATGTCGAATTTGTCTAATTTGTGTGATTGATGCTCATTATTCATTAGATTATTTCATCGTACTCCACCTGTGACCTATAATTTGCTATTCGATGAAAACCACCGTATATGTGATCCAAATATTCCTATACAAAAAAATTAGGATTAGAAGATGAGGGTCCGAAATCGGCTCTAATCAACTACAACATTGTCTAGCATCTATACCAGCTTTCGACACAGTCAAATGACAAAATGGTCATCATGAAAACTGAACTGATACAAATAATTTAATTGAAAATGATCTCACAAATAAACAAAATATAATAAAAAAATATTTTACGAGCACTGCAATAGATAATATAAAAATCATGAAAAATGAGAAATAAAACTTCCTATGTTTTTGTAGCACTTGTATTTGCAACTAACGTTACTGCAGTTTCGTCCTATGGAGAGGTTTTCAAACGGTTTATTATATTTGTTCGAAAATGTCCTTGTAGGGCGAAACTGCAGTAAAGTTAGTTACAAAAACAAGTGGTAAAAAACAGGAAGATGATCTTCCACCACGTAGTTACGGCTACATCCATCAAACAAATCGAACAAAATTACATAATATTAAAAAAAAAATTGAAAAAGTGTAACTAACTGATTGCTATAGAGAAGAATGCTTTCACAAAATTTTCTCAAAATTCAACTGAAAGTTTTGTGAATCCAGTTTATAATCAGTATCAGTATGAGTTTTCATTCAATGAAATTTAAGATGATTTGAAACTACACTAATGACAAAAATCAATCATTCATGATATGAATATATATTTTATAGATACTATTATAATATTTCCCCGAAAATCTATGATTAATTAACGACTGAATATGTTTCAGGTACCTATTATACCGTCGCCACCAATAAGAATTTCCTCCATACGTTCTTTTTTTGAATCAATACAACTCATTCATTAAAACAATTACCTGCAACTCATCATTGTCTACTATCTGATATGTAAATTTGATTTATGGCAATGATAAAAACCAAATTATTATGGAAACATGAAAGGTTATTTGAGGAATACAGATTTTATGTTATATTTTTCGAAGACATTGTGGTTAGAATTAGTAATACGTAAAGCAGTCAATCTTCAGGAGTTTTCAGAAACAGCTCCGAATTCAAAGATTCAATTTTTTTTCATATTTTAAATCAGAAACCTGATGAACTGAAAAATTGGAGCTTCAGGCTTCTTCATGTAGTTGACATTTTGCACTTTGTCGAAATCCGTCACAAAGACGAAATCATTATTTGCAAGTTTCCAATTCCAAACGAACTTGAATTTTCCTTCGATTTTTTTTCAACGCAAATTGACATACACACTCTACTACTCCATTATATACTGTATATAGGTATCACTGTGTTGAAACAATATGCATTTTCATAATAATAAGGCATGTTTTGATAGAAATGTTAGATTCAAAGAGAACCATTAAATTAGTATAGACGAAGTAACTGATATAGTAATTCTTAAAGCTATCGGCGAAGTCAAAGGCCAAAAAAAACCAATACAAAGAAATAGTGCCGCTACGAATTAGTCCACGTGGACTGAAGAATTGGCTGTTCGAATTTGATAATTTTTACTAACCGAGTTTTATGATTGGCTGAAGAGTCATAAAATTAAATTTGAAGTCATGTTACGGTGACCAATAGAATGTGAGGATGGTTAGAAGAGTCGTGTTGTCAATGTTCAGGTCAGGAAGTGATCGCGATTTCAGTGTTGAAATTCGATATTGGTGAAGTTATAATTACTTAAAATTTTTGTTATTTGTTTAAAATGTGGCATCCTTAGACAAGTACTAATAGTAATAACGAGTATGATAACAATGCAGACTTTTTCCTTTTTCCTCCAATAGCGCTGGTGAACAATGCGAAAAAGAGATACCAGTGAATAAGATTCGGATGCATTTGAATATTGAAACACAGAGAGTATGTTTCAATGTATACAAGAATCTACATATCAAGTTTGGTTTCGAGGGAAAAAAATATTACAAGCAACATCAGATTTGACCGAAATTCCTTTCTCAACTGTAGGTAAAATAGTTAAAAACAAACCTTATGAACGCAAGACGCGAATTGATGCGGGATTACTGAAACATATAGATGTTCCTCTAATAAAATCATTAAAAAAACAATATACGACTGTTACAAAAGCAATGAGATTCCTACAATTGAAAGAGTGGACTGATGGTTCGAGAATGTGAACGCGAATAATCATTGTGCATTGCGGAGGAAGTAAAGGATGGGTTCCGAATTCTTTGAAATTATGTGGAAAAAACTTGAGGACTGCATATTTACTATCATAAGAAAATGGAAGCTAATATTTTTGAGAAATGGTTCGAAAACACATTGATTCCAAATTTGGATGCGAATAGTGTAATAGTTCTTGACAACGCTTTCTATCATTCGCGACAGTTCATCAAAGTACCGAATAAAAATTCGAGGAAAGATGAAATACATAGTTTTTTAATGGATATTTTGGATGTATTTTGAAGATAATTATACCAAAAACCAACTACTTGAAGTTTTACAGACAAAAACATTCGAAAAAGTGTATGCCTTGAGAGTATTGCTGAAAGGTATGGACACACCATATTCAGACTTCCCCCCTATTTTTGTGTTTTCAATCCCATCGAGTTGATTTGG
>NW_019291675.1:0-11773 GCF_000500325.1 Leptinotarsa decemlineata
TTTCATAAAATTATCAGAAAATAATAAATAAAATTGGTTACATAGGTCGGCGTATGTAACTATGGGCTGAAAAGTCCATGGCCGAGGACAGTAAACGCGTTTTTTTTCGAAATTGACACAATTTTAGAACGAATCATCTTTTACCTCAAAATTGGCCTCAGTTTCAGCAATAACCTCTTCATTCGAGCGAAATTTCCTACCGGTGAGCATTTTTTTGCGTCTGCGAACAGCCAGTAGTCGCTGGGAGCCAAATCTGGCGAATACGGTGGATATGGGAGTAGTTCGAAGTTTAATTCATGTATTTTTGCAATTGTTTTGATCGATTTGTGACACGGTGCGTTGCCTTGATGGAACAGAATTGTTTTCTTTGTCATATGTGGTCGTTTGTTTGCAATTTCGGTCGTCAATGGCTCCAATAACGTTATATAATATTCACTGTTGGAAGTATTTCCCTTCTCAACATATTCGATGAATATTACACCACGTACATCCCAAAATACCGAGGTCATAACCTTTCCAGCTGATTGCTGTGCTTTCGGGCGATTTGGAATCCAGTTGCTCTCCACTCAGATGACGATCGTTTGGATTCCAGAGTGAAGTGATGGATCTATATCATCCATTGTTATATATCGACGTAAAAATTCCGGTTTGTTATGTTCAGACATGGCCAAACACTGCGCAGAATCATCAAGATGTTCTTGTTTTTGGTCAACCGTGAGCTCGCACGGCACCCACTTTGAACAGAGCTTTGTCATAGTGAAATGCTCATGCAATATAAAGCCAACACGTTTTTTTGATGCCTTTGAAATGTCAGCTAACTCACGCAACTTCTATTTTCGGTCATTCAAAACTATTTTGTGGATTTTTTTTTTGTTTTCTGGTATTACTGCCTCATTTGGGCGACCACTGCGTTCTGCATAATCGATGTCTCTACGACCACGTTTGAAGTCAGCAAACCAACGTTCAAATGGTGATTGAACGGTATTTTTCCCATCAAGAAGCAGTGTGAAATCAAAACACGAAATAGTTTTTGATCCATTGTTTTGAAATTAACAAAAGTAATGTCACTCACAATTACTCACAAACTTCAACGGCTTTCTTTTGAAGGTTAGGACTAACTGAGAAAGCGGTGAATGCAATAAAATTAGCGCCATCTATGTGTTGGGCCCGAGACTATTCAGCCCATATAGTATGATGAACCTTTTCACAAAATGTAACCAAAAGAATCAGGGGCACCCATTGAGTACTCTAAGGTTGTGCATGGGTTATCCAGTCATTTGGTTACACAAAACTTGAAAATGAACATTCAAGCTCTATAACTACAGCTCATTTAAAAAAATGTAATGAAATTCTTGGGATATGCAGATGAATTAAATCAAGCAGACCCGATAATATAAATGTATAACATGAAATACATAATGAAGTGAGTAGAATAAAGAGAACTAACAAACAGATAAAATAAGATGGAAAGCTCAGAACAAACCATATCCCAGTTAGGTGAGTAATTGAGTGACATGAATTGAATGCTGAAAGTGAAATAATCAACATAGAATAGTTGATATAGATATGTAAGTGGGACCAACTTGATCATATTATACATTGCATTTGTTTAATGACCCCCCCTCTTTTATTTTTTGAACGTGTCAACTCAAAAAATTGAAAATTGGAATAATGAAATAAGTGCACGAACACTTTATTTTGAAGTGAAATTGACAGATGAACGAAACATTTAATGATTTCCTGAAGACAAACACATTAATATCGATATTTCTAAAAATATTCCTTTGTATCTGCAATATGGTAATTCCAATAACACGATAAGATTTGTTAAGTTATTTTTTGTTTATAAAAACGACAAAAAATATCAGTACGACAATGAACATCATTGTTCAGTTAGAATATTGTCATTTAGTTTACGGTTTTACTAGTAGAAAGGTACCACGTCAATATTGGGAAACTTTATTGTAGGACCTCTAATTATTGACCAAAATTTAACAGGGAAACTGTATTTGAATATGCTGGAAACTCCTGTTGGCCCTCTCATCACTGAAATCGTCGAAGCGAATCCTGATGAATTCGATATGGATAATGTACTCCAACAAGATGGAGCACAACCACATCACTGCAGACAAAGAAAAAACTATGCGGATACTACTTTTCCCGGTCGTTGAATTGGCCGTCGAGGTCCTACAGAATGGCCAGCCCGCTCGCCAGATTTGACACCTTTGGTGTGAAGCAAAAGGTGTACGAAACTGAAACTGCATCAATATTGGATATACGGCAGAGAATAATAAATATTTGTAGAGATATTGAGGTTACTGTGTTCGAAAATGTTCGGCGTGAAATATCAATAGGCTGTTCATATGTCAAGAAGTTCAAAGCAACCATTTCGAGCATCTTCTGAACTAACCTCAAGCTTGTTACCTCATACTATGTAGTTAAATGTCAATGTATTCAGGCAATTATTAAAAGTTCCGCCATTTTGTAGTAGTTGAAGATATTGACATTATATTGTAGGGTTATGAAGCATTTGTCAGAAGCTTCGAAAAGATGTGTCACAAGAGCCCCCTTTCCATTTAGTTTTTTCCCAGATGGCGCCCAGTTGCCATCTTGAAAGTTTCGTCTTTCAATTTCACTTCAAAATGAAGTATTCATGCATTAATTTCATTATCCCAAATTTCAATTTTTTGAGTTGACTCGTCCAAAAAGAAAAGGGGGGAGGCATTAAAGAAAAGCACTGTATAAGCACTCAAGTACAATCGCAATTCTAACCTGTGTTGAATGATTAGTCGAGAAATATTATTCAAAAATGATATTTGATATTCAAAAATGAACAAGATGCTTGTGTCTCTTTCAAGTGGATTAAAATACGTATTACTTCCGAAATTTCAAATAAAGACACGTTCACAACAGCTGAGAGTGATATAAAAATGTTACATTGCCTTTATGTTTTGTTCATCTCTTGAGAGCGCTTCTAGATTTATTTATAGAAAGTCGACAATCAGTGTCATAAACTGGCATGAATGAGCAAGTTGGCCAATTGATAAGTACCCTTGAATAGAAATGCACGCTGCATTATTTGCAAAAGGAACGGTGGGATAATCACCTACCTGCATTCAATCTGCATTTCAGGTTAGATGCAATTTTGAAACCATAATGATTTATCGAACATTGCCACGAACATATTTCACAGCAAAGTGCTGGTATGCACAGTAATTTGCAAGGAGGTCAAAAAGGGGTCTTAGAGAACATCTAGAGTGTACAAAAATTTGAACACTACATTGATGTTGTGTTTTCTCACAACAAACATTATTCGAGAAATGTTTATTCAATATCCCTTTTTCTCATTAACATTTTATTTGATAAAAAGACAGAGTGGATATCTCAACTTGTGCGTCAACATAAAACAGACATTTTTGTTTCATAGTTTTTATAAATGTATGCAGACCGCTGACTAGTATTTTGGACTATCTTCATTATAAGTGTGAAAGAAGTTGCAATATAAGTTCTAGAAGTTCGTGATTCAAATGAGTTCGAAGTGAAATTTCACCTAGACAATGAAACTCACCGAAGTTGTGCACCTTGTATATCAGTGATCTAATCGAACATTTTCGAGGGAAGTGAGGAAACACTGAAAAGATCATTCAGATTACCCAGAGATGTCGGGCACAGCGTTTACAAATAATAAAATTAATTAATAACACCAACAAATGAACAACCAGAAAAATAGTGTAACCTCGTGGCGAGGAGAATGAGAATTAGCGTTAGTGCCCGGTCGAAATCTCAGAACAGAATATTTAGCCTCGGCGTTGCTCAGCTTCTCTGAGAAGAACCCCAGAGGTTCCCATTCGCCGTTGTCTAGCTAGTGTAGGGCTGCTCCAACGGTGTGGTCCGAAGCGTCGCAGACCAATGGTAGTTTGGCGCCGAGTTTTGGATGGGCAAGGATTGTTGCGCTGGCTAGGGTGTCCTTGCAGGCAGTGGAGGCAGCTTCGGCGGTGTCGTTGCGCGGACCAAGTCGATGGCGGAGAAAACCTTCTTTCCACGCAGCGTCCGGGCGAAGTCCTGGATCAGGTATCGTGCGGGCGTTGAGGGTACGGTAGACGCCACAGGGATACCATTCGTCACCTTTCTTGGGCACCATGTGGAGTGGAGAAGCCCAGCTACTCTTTGATGGTTGGCATGCCCAGTCGCAGCATGGACTCGAACTCGTTCTTGGCGGCGTTGAGTCGGTCCAGGGTTAAGCGTCGCAGTATGGCAAAGATGGGCTGACCTGGCGTCGTATGAATGTGGTGCACCATCTTGTGTTTCACGTTCTCCATGTTCCACGTACCCTCTGGACGAGTGATCGCCAAGAACTGATGAAGCAGCTTGTCATATCGCGAGCTGCCAGTGATTGTCTTAATTCCCGCGACCATCGCGCACTTTGATTCCTGTTGCGATCAAGCGTCCGTTGCGCGAGTCGACAAGGAGGTCGAAATGGGAGAGAAAATCAACACCGATCGATGATCGCCTTATACATATCGGCGATCACGAAATTCCACGTGAAATCAGGGGTAGGGGTCACCAATATCGGGACAGGTGGATGATAGGATAATTAATCCTGGAAATAGGATTAATAATCCACCTATCACCAGTCTCGACATCAGTTTTGTTGAAGGGATTGACGAACCAACTGATACTGATACATATAAATCTCTTATTAGGCGTCCTCTCTTATTTTTTGTATCATACATGAAAAAACAGAAAATTCTTGTCAGATCTAGTTTGGTTCACAAAGAAACATGGTTAGGTTAGGTTAGGTAAGGTTAAATAGGGGAAAATGAATTATTTTGAAGATTATACCTCATTGTAGAAGAAAAGAAATACACAGCCAAAACGATATCAACGATATCAGAAACATAACAAATGATATTTTGTGAATTCTCACAACTTGTGATTAGTTCAGTATAAATAAAAGATTTTCCAACTGTGACTTCCAAATTTTGACAATTGATAATGATCATCTTATTGAAGGTACGTCTGTCAAATTAGTTGTCATTTATTCAGTCTGTTTTGTCAAACCACAATGGACAAATAAAGCATTCAACAGCAGGTGTGAATATTGAAATTGTTTTATCAAAATGGGTTCGGGCAACGTACCGCGCGCTTCGTCCATTTTACGGTCGAAATAATCGTCCTACCGAGAGGACTATTCACAAAGTGGTGGATAATTTGAGTCCAATGATTCAGTAAATGCTCGACCAACCAATCCGAAGCAATCGGATCACTCAGAACTCGGCCTGTCGCAGGCCACAATTTGGGCGAATTTCGCGTCGTAACTCGGGCCTGCACCCGTACAAAATTCAACTGACCCAGGAACTGAAGGCGGATGATCATAGACAACGACGTATGTTCGCTGAACGGGTTCTGGAGCAGTAATAATAATTTATTAAACCACTGTGGTATAATGTATACATATGGTACGTCAATTAAATCAAAGCATTTACTGTTAGTACATAGTTGAAATGAAGTTTAAAAAAATTTGTGACCCAATAAAAACGATATGTATTAAAAACACAAAAGAATGAAAATATAAACATACTTACAAAAGCAATTGTCAGTAAGATACACCTTATATCATAAAAATAAAATTATTAATAATTTAGTTTCGTCAATGGGTACAATATGTACATATGTATATGTGGCAGGTTAATTAAAAACAAAAAGCATACTATAACACTAATAAATAACATTTATGACATTCATATTAGAATTATTCAGAAAATAACTACATTGAATTATCATTTAGGTATTCCTGGCGACTTTAGTAACACTTTTTAATGAGCAAGGATTTAACACGGTTATATAACACATTTTTGGATTTCAGATTTTAAATCGAAGATGGCAGTTAATTATACAGGATGATCCCATTATACACGGGTGATTTCTAGAATTTAGCTGTCCTGTGGAGGGGTATTCTCAATTGATCAGCGTGACGTATATAAAAATTTTGAGAGGATCCATTAGTTGTGAGAGTTGTAAGATTTTTTCTAATTAAAACTACACATTTAAAAATATACAGTGCTGGGACAGACAGCAACTTCATTCTTATGAACACTGGTTTGCAACTTTCACGATATTCCATGCAAAAATTAGTCTCAGAATACATTTCTGTTTTATAAATACCCTGTTGAAATCCGAACCGCACCCCCGAGACATGATGTTCAAGGAAATATGTGAAAAAGCCATTGCATAATAGATGCTAATCAGGCTTTTTTGATCTACACAGTTTTTCATCTGCTTTATTGCAAAAAATGCTTTATTGAGTTTCTTGCAGACACTTGCAATATGAGAGTTTCAATTCAAGGCTTCATCCACAATTGTTCCTAAAAATTTTACTTCTTGTGACATATCTATTTCATCAACAGAGAACACTGCATCTTGAGTATTATTATTTCTGTTATTAAATTTCATTGTCACTGATTTTGAGGTGTTCAAGCCTAGTCCTAAAAGGAATAATATATTCGACAAAATAACCGAAAACCTGAAAATTTTGGTGATGAATTGCCACCATCTGTGGCAATTCATCACCCTGATTCAACACTTTTTGAAAATATTGAAACTATAATAAAAAGTTGAAGGTATTGAAATCTGAAAGGTACCTCATTAACCATTCCGTTGTTGTGTCTTCAGTATGGTGTATATATCTTTTTCATTATTTTCCATCCAGTGTTGTTTTGCCTGAAACAAAATCATAAGATAGCAAATAACTGCGGATGAACCACTAAATGAAGTGAAAACCTCAACCTCTCATGCTTTCTCTGACAACAACGTTTCCTTAGACCTTATCAGCAGACTTACCATTTTATTGATTACTCTATGTAACGGAATCTTTCTTGAGAACCCCTATTCTTGTTTCGAGTTCATCTTCTCAGTCACAGATGTCGCAATAGGTCCAGGATGAAATGGTTTTCCACCAGAAGTTAGAAATTTTCAAACCATTCGTCCCACAAGAATAGAAACAAATATAGAAACATCTTCAGAAGGTCACAATTCCTTTTTCTATTCAAGAACTTTTAATCATCCTAAAATTAACAAGTACTTGATCAAAGGACTAGAGTAACTTCATCAAAACGGAATCGAAGAAGTTTGATTTGGACAATTTTGGTGGATATTCAATCAGAAATAAAGCAGGTTGATGAGAGGACTATTAGATTATTTTCATCGAAACGGAATTAAAGAAGTTGAAATCGGGTAATTTTGTTGGTCATTCAATTAGGACTGAAGCAGGTTGATCAAAGGACTGGGGTAACTTCATCACAACGAAATTCAAGAAGTTGAGATCGGGCAACTTTGGTGGTCATTCAATCAGAACAGAAGTATGTTTTGAAGTCATAGATAAAAGAGTTCGATGATCAAAAGATTAGTAGTTTTGCAAACCGTTCAAACGAATTGGAAACGAATGTGTAACATCCTGAGGCCAAGCAATTTCACAAAATCGACAAGGTCTTGTGCGAATATATAACAGTTTAAGACATACCAATCCGTTACGAAAGTATTAATTCTATACATTTTACGGTAAACACTATCAATTATTTAATGCGTGTATGCTGATGTCTTAATATGTTGTGATATGTGTTAATGACACCAAAAATCGTTTCAAAGTTGTAAATTGCCGATGACGATGAAGGCGCTGCCAACATTTTTAATGAGATTACGCAGTTCTTGTATGCTCTGTTTATTCGAATAACCATTATGTTGGAATGAGTCGAAAAACGAGAGCGTCTCTAGTATAAAATCAGGGGCGATTGTCGAAAATTTGTCGTTAATGTCTATAGTGATAGATAAAGCTCATTACCATGGCTATGGGCTGTCAATTATCCAGTTCATTTGTTTTTGCTGATATAAAACGACCCACCAGGAGACTTTCTTAGCTCCAGGCAAGAAACATTATAACGCATACATTGTAATATTGGTAAATAATTGAAAATGCATGACTGAACTTTGAAACCTTCACTTTCAGAATTCATAGATGTTTATAAAATGGTGGTTGCAGAGAAAAATAATTGAATACGTCATTGAATACGTCAACCTCTGTCTTCTTGTATGAGTAATATGTTCCATGAATCTATTGAAAATGTTAGGTTCATTTACAAATAATTATTGATTGGAAAATAGTTGAACAGCAGGAGACAGATGATTTATTCAGAAATTCACTTGTATATTCACGTTTTCAACTTCAATATGTTCATTCTCACAGCTCTTCAAAGCACAAAGTTCCTGAATATAGGTTAGACCAGCCAATCTATATTGTACGACTTTTTCTTCGAAAAAAAGTTCATATCTAGTATTCAGATCCATGAAATGTCAATCACTTGCCAGAATATCAGTTTTTTCTTGTTGAAAAGTTGGTTCACACGTCCATTCTCAGGGTTATACGAAAAGAAGCACGAATATTGGCTATTTATCCTTATCTTTGATTTCAGCTTTTACTGACTATTTCTAATACAATTGCTTATAAAATTGTCAAACAGGAAAATAAAGGATTCGGTTTCACACTTGCCAATCTATATGGAATGACTTTCAATTCGAAAAGTATACATACATAGTCATCAAAATATTAGATTTATTTTAGAAAAGGTTAGTACATAGGTCCATTGTCTGGGCTCTACAACAAGAAGGAAGAATCTAGGTTATACCTGTCAATCTTTATTGAACGACTTTTTATTCAAAAAGTATACATACATAATCACCAAAGTATTAGATTATTTTGTTAGGACGTAGGTCCATTGTCAGGGCTCTACAATAAGGAGGAAGAATATAAATTATATCTGCCAATCTGTATTGATCAACTTTCTAATTCAAAAGTGGACATATAACGTATTTTGATCCATGAAATGTCAATCACTTGCCAAAACATGTTCCTTGTTAAAAAAGGTTGAAAATTAATTACATAAACATAGTGCTTCAAACAAAATATGGGGAAAGAAACGAACACTAAACAAAACTATACTTATAATGGTATCGAAATCTTTCTACACAGCTATGCCTCCAACTGTTTTTGACGTGACGAATTTGAAATAAAAAAAAAGGTATAGTCCATTGAAGTCAATACTTCTGGTGAAAAAACAATTGAAAACCTATTCTGGTTTGATTAGAAATGAACCCAAGTCAAGAATTTTGAATAAAACCCTGAATATGTCTTCAGACAATTCGATACATCATACATTTTTTTTCAACGATATGAGACGCCTTCCAAAATGACGGTGTAGGAGCCATTTCCTCCAAATTAAAAAATCTAGGTTAATATTGTCAAACAGCTTGATGTAGTGAGAACAAAACGTAGTTTGCTCAGTTTTTAAATAAAAAATGCTGGAATTGTTTTTTTCACTTATTTACATACTTTTCATTAATTTTTTCAGTTGCCATTCAAAAATGCTAGTGAAAAAGTGCACTTTTTCATTTACAAGAGAATGAATGAATTCAAAAATAAGGCGGAAACTTTGGAATCTTAAATTTTTCACAGTCACAGCCAAAATTACTGTACAGTATCTTTTAATTTTTTTCAAAATTTTTTGAATCAGATTGAAGTAGATGAATTCAAGCTTTCTAAAGGGTATATTAAACCTCATATAGGATGATTTACTGACCTTCTTGGAAAGTACTGGACCAGAACTGTCTTTTCTGCATTGACCATAAGAAAAATTTTGACTGTCGGCATCTTTAGAAATAGAGGTACCTATAATCAACGAAACGAGCTACTGGAGTAGTCCTGATATGTTGTAGCAAATCATTGATGTAGAGCAAAAATCGTAATGGTCCCAAGATTGAGCCTTGTGGAACTTCAACTTCCAAAATAGGAATTCGCCTCGAATTCCTATTGCACTCGATATATTCAAGTATATGGATTCAAAAGCCTAAGATAAATCGTTGTAGAGTGCCGGCATAAATGCTTTTTTGTAAGTAAACTCCAATGAATTTTTTCCATTGAAATTGTTGCTATATTTCTCTTCGATCTACTTGGACTAGAGCTATATATCGTTATATTTTTCCAACAACGATGTTCAACCATTCCTTCTCATGTTAGATTATTTTTGGTCTGTCTTCCCTATATATGTGTTTGGAGAGTATGTCTTATGACCGGCGTTCCGTATACAGTCACTTCACTTTTGAAAGTATTATAATCTATGAAATTAGTGGGGTAGGTAGGTATGTTCAAAGTGAGTGGGTCTATTCGTCACCCACTGCCACCCGCAAGGGTTTTTTGTGCATCAAACTTTTTCAAACTCGACCAAATTTATCCAGCTTCTTATGAGGAATTTAAAATAAGCGATACGCCCTCTGGTGTCGATGATATTATTATTATAACTTTCCGATTTGAATGAAACTGTGCAATTCAAAATCGAGTTTAATTCAACAGTGTTCTTCAATGTGAGTTGTGGGCAACAAAATCTCGTCAATTTTCATAATTTTTCAAGAAAAAATCAAGGTGAAGTTGTTGTGGAAACTATATTCAGATTGAAAGAATGTGTAGATGAACGAAGATATCAAACAAATATGTTGGAAATTAGGAAAACTGTCGGGCAGTTCCCTCATATATCTTAAAAAAGTTGGCTATTTCATACGACTAAAAAACCTTCAACAAAAAATTTTCACTTTAGACAAATCTACTTTACTCTAACTTCACTTACCTGAAACTCATTTAATTGATGGCCAACTAAAAAATAATTTTGGTATGATGAGACTGAATTCAGAAATCATAAGCAAGTATAAAAATAATAATACAAATTATCGTTGAACATCGAAAACAAAGTTTAAAAATTGAAAGCACCTTCGAAAATTTACAAAATTCGAAAAAAAAAACACTGAACAGCGAAATGGATATGTTGGTGAACAATATACGAAAGAAGTTCATTATCTATTTGATAGTGTCATTTCATTGACGAAAAAGTCAGAGATTTTTCCAAAAGTTTATTTTGAAAATATATCCTCTTGATTTATTGTTTTTGTGTTTTATTGAATTTTGGGGAAAACACATTGAGCATTTTTTTTATTATCTCAATTCAATTTCTGAATATTTCTATTGACAGAAAAAAATATAGAACAGAAAAAAAATATAGAAGAAAGAAATCAACTCAAGGCACCACTTTTCTCGACGACCACCAATTGAAAAAATGTGACTAACAAACGTTTCATTTTCTGTCTTTACTGAAAAACTCAGACTAACGAAAATTGTATTTTCTAGGCCCTAATTTTAGCCTGCATAGCTTACTTAGCGACGTTCGTCAGGGGTCAGTATGGCTTCCGCACCTTCAGTGATTTTAGTGGTTTTGGAAACGGATTGGATGCCCCTCTCCAAGCTACCAGGGATCCCAGGCAGAACCAAGGGCCAGTTGTATTTCCCCCAGCCCCCCCAGACAGTGGAGAAACCAGCGGGGTGGTCGTAGGTGCTTCTGGATACGGATTTGTGCCACCACAAAGTAAGGGATTCTAACCAAACTTAATTTTCCGGGATGGTGGGGATTGGGACTTTCAGTTTTGAGAAAATGTGCAGCCTTATGAAGCGAAAAATTACAAAAATGGAACTGAAATTGAAAAGAGAAATGAATGAGGAACATCTTTTGCAAAAGAGTGATAATGTCAAGGGCATAAAACGATAATATTTTATTTTTACGTCATTATTTTTTATTCCATACATAAAAAAACCTTTGAGCAAAATAGTAAATATTCAACATGCTCTGGTTGAACCTCTTGACAGTAAAACAACTCATTTTTGAATAGATTTCTAACATTT
>NW_019291675.1:13479-37708 GCF_000500325.1 Leptinotarsa decemlineata
GCAAAAGTATATTTCAAAATTGTATGTTCAGAATAAAACAAATAGATTTGCCCAAAAAATAAAGTGAAATTTTTCTCAATTTCTTCAAGAATTAGTGTTGCCATATGGCAACGCGAGTAACTCACACTGTTTCATGAAAAAAAATTTATTGATTAAAAAAAAACTACATTCGTGTATGGTATTCAACATTGCATGACAAACAAACTCCTACATTACAATTGATGTATTTTGTGCGCATAATTGATTTGCAATTGTCGCCATTGCATCTAATTTTTTTTCTACTGTTGTGAGCTAGTGCCCTATACTATCATGTAGCACATCATCACCAACACGGCTGTACGATCTGCTCCATTTACTTGCAGATGGTCTAGCTTTTCCTTTCGGTGGATTCTTGTACTTGTTGAGGTATGTTTTGACAATTTCTTGACTTGCCAGACTGTTTGTACAGGACCCAGGCATTTTGAATTGCGGTATCAAGTAGCCATGTGAAAAGACAACACCACCATTTTTTTCCAGCGTGCAATATTTTCATCCATCAGATCCGTGCCACCCATGGATACATTACATTTGGAAATCAAGTTCGGTCTTGTTACTTGAACAATTTTTTTCTCCTTCGCCGAATATCGTTTTACACAAGCAAGTGGGGCCACCCCATATTTGGTCGAAGCTGCTGAAACTACATTATTGTCTGTCCAACGCGTTAGTAAAATTCCGTTAGTTCAATCCAAACAAGAATCGAAGTCACCTCGTTCTTTCTTACTCATATCCTTTTTGGATACTAACGGGCAATTTTTAGGGATTCGGTTGTCGCGAATGGTTCCTGTGGATGAGAAACCTGTTGATTTCAGATGACTAAGAAGGTGCAAGCTTGTAAATAAATTGTCTTTGAATAGGTTGTATCGCTGTTTTTTCTTTTCTTCTGGTAACTCATCCAGTAGCATCAGCATCCAGGAGCATTAGATTTTCCAAACACAGTTTGGTATTCATCGTTCACGCGCCTATCTTTGCCTTGATATAAGGAAAAATTCACAAGATATCCGTATTTGCTGTTCAGCGACCATATGTTGTATCCAAATCTGATTGGTTTACCTCGGATGAATTGCTTGCATGAGTGTTTTCCAAAGGTATCAGCTTATAGAATTTGTCATTTGTATCTAGTGCATTATTATCTGCGCAGTGTAGATACCACCAAATTGTTAAAAATCGGTCTCTTCTCATTGCATCCATCACTGGTTGGTTACCAAGATCGCCATCAGTATTCCAGTCATTTTTTTTCCAGGTAATTGACAATATCCCGATAAAATCAGAATAGCAATGAAACATTTCATAACAAACAGTGTTGTTTACAGCAGTGGCGTAGCGTGGTTATCGGCTGCCCGGGGCGAAAGACAATTTTGCCGCCCTCTTAATTAATACAAAAATTCTTAATTCAACCAATAATTTAACAGGTACATGGGTATTATTTATTCGACATGGTTGAATGATTAGCGAATTGAATATAAAACGAAAACAGTTTTTATTTAGGGATACATGCAGCAGGCTCTGAATATTATAACAAGATGGACCGAAGAAGAAGGGCTTAACATGATCCCATCCAAATCGACCATAGTATCATTTACCAAGAGGACTAAAACGGATGGTCTCTGACCTCTAAAACTTCGAGGTGAAGAAATACAAGTGTCGGGGGAGGTTAAATATCTGGGAGTAATCCTAGAATCCAAACTGACCTGGAACCAACACTTGGATAGGATGAAGAGGAAAGCGGAGGTAGCACTGATGCTCGCCAGACGCACCTATGGAAAAACATAGGGGCTGAAACCAGACATGGTATATTGGCTATATACGATGGTGGTTAAACCCATGATAACATACGCATCTCTGGTCTGGTGGCCAGAGATGGAGCAAGCGACCGCCATCAACAAACTAGGCAAGGTGCAAAGAGTTGCATGTTTGGGAATAACGGGAGCAATGAGAACTACCCCAATAGCTGCATTGGAGACACTCCTGAATCTACCTCTTTTACACGTTGTGATAATGGGGGAGGCCAGGATGGGCCAAGTCAGACTGGAAAACTCACCGAACAGAAATTTCGGAACAAGTGGAGGAGCACATGTTGAATATGTGCACGGACCACATGACACCGAACTACACCTTCAACACAAACTTCACGGCCAAAATAATAAGCCGTGAAGTATGGAATACCATTGGTCATCCCGAAAACATGTTTGGAAAAAACACCTGGTATACAGATGGATCGAAGACCAAATATGGAACGGGAGCTGGAATATACCGAGTGAATAGAAATTCAAACTACAGGTATCCGCTAGGACTATACACATCCGTCTTTCAGGCGGAAGTGTATAGTCCTAGCGGTGACATCAAAACTGTTCTGGGAATGCCATGAAGAACTGAATGAACTTGCGAACAGGAAAAAATCAACTTTGTACTAATAAGAAGCACACAGAGTACTGGACAAAAGTACCTGGCAACAAACACAGTAGAACCTTCATTAGGGAACCGTCCGAGAAAAGAACCGAAGAACTACTTCAATATAGTAGGGATCGGCTCAGAATAATTACAGGGTTACTAACCGGTCNTGGAAATTTATTGGTCATGTTGTATTATCTTCGATAAAATTCTCGTTTGACTGCTATTATCAGTTTCTTTTTTATTGATAGCATCTCAAAAGCTTGGGTTTCAATAGCTCACTTGTTTGACTGTATATTCCTTATAAATCTATGAAACTTTCAGATAAGTTATATGCTTTGCCTCTCAGGAAGCGAAATTTCTATAAACACGAAAAAGTTGCATGCATCATTATTTTCAGCAGACAATGCTTTCGAAATATATCAACTTTTTCAGAATTTCTTCCCGCCAAATAAAAAAACATTACTTTGGAGTCAACTTCCTGAAATTCACCCACTGAAAGTATATAGAAAAGGATTCGTTAACAAAGTGTTACCAAAGTGTTACCATTCGAAGGGAACTGAAACTATTATATGAAAATATGCATAGAAAACCTCTGCATGAAAAAACTCTGCATATTTCCATCCTAAACAATACTCCATCAGAAACCAGTAATAAGTACCTGGAAATAGTTGTATTTAAATTCTATAAAAACTTCTATAAAACTGTCCAATGATTCCATTGAGAAATACTGAAATGAAAAGACTATTAAATATTCAGTTAAAATATTCCTGCGTTTGAGATAAATGTTGGGGAGTACCTCTATATTTAGAAAACTTCAGAAATTACTTTCATAGTTACTGACTGGAAAGTATATATTTGATTCAGAACCTGTTCATTTTGGGGCATGGAAACTAACAATGAATTACAAATGTATCAATATCTTCGATTCGACAAAATCATTTTCATTGCTACTACAACACAAGTCCACACAACTGCTGGTTAAGGATTTCACGCTAGGATTTGAGAATAAGCTCGAAAATAAATTGGCAGAACTAAAAACCGAATCATACAGAAGGATATTTCATCAGAAACTCGCTGAAAACACAATCATTCCAAGAAAACACTGACAACTCATGACGTCATGCAGTACAACAAGCTTATTTCAGATCGCTTCTTGCTAAATTATCAATTCGTTTTCTCCACTTTGAAAAACAGCTATTTTTCAGGTCCAAATCGAGTAGGCTCCCATTAGAAAATGAGTCAGTTTCCTAGATAAATGTGAGTATGAACTAGCAACACGAAAAGAAAGAACAAAAATTCATAGTTATAATCTTGTTTCGAATGTCGAAATTTCTAAAAAAGTTGAATGTGGTATATATTAATTATTTTTCATTGGAAAACTGCACTTTAATTAGTTATTTTCATTTGAACAGTAGTTGAAAAACATCTGTATCTAATCGTCTGATAATGCAATAGAATTCAATCTATTTATAATTAAAGTACGTTTTGCGTCAATTGCAATGGTAAAAACAATGAATTAATACTGAAATTCACAAAAGCGTGAAGTGGAAATTATAATTGACTTTCTAAAAATACAGTGACCGGTTATCATATATTATGACATCCTTGTATGTGAACGGACTAGCATTCGAGAAAAATTAATTTGTAGAATCAATGTCAATGGAGTTGCAGATGAAATCGGATATTTTATAGAATCTGGAACTAGTTTGTTTTGATTAAAATTATAATTCTGAACATCACAANTTTGAGTTAAATTATAATTCTGAACTTGGAATGTCAATTTTGATAATGTGGTATACTCAAATCAACTAATACATTTTGTTAAAAGTTTGCTGGTTTTCGAAAAAGAAATCTTTTGTTGATGTTAAACAACTGTTTACACAATTACTCGAATTTTTTTTCCAAAAAATATTTATTTATCCGTCAATGTCTAGTTTGTTGTTACGTTGGTTTGTTGTTACGGTGGAAACTAGAGACCTCTGGCTTAGCAGCACTTGGTTTTAGTCTTCATTTGCGAAAGTATTGTCCAATAGCCAGCAGGTCGTTTGTTAGGATATCCTCGGTGACTTCAATATCTTTGTGTCTAGCAACTAGTGTCCAGTCGTCAGCGTATCCGATCTTTCTTGAACTCAATTCAGGCATGTCAGCATTATATGAGCTCAAAAGTAGGGGCCAGTACTGATCCCTGTGGTAAGCCGTTGTTAAGCTTCTTCTGAGCACTAATGTTATTACCCAGGAGTACTTGGAAGTTTCTATCGGAGAGCATAGCGTCTATCAGGTCTACTGTCTTCTTGCAGGTTATTACAACGCATGAGCGGCTGCTGTCTTATGCTGAGTTTATCGCGCTATTTCTGTCAGAAAATTGTCAACTTTCGAAAGCGGCAACAGTCATCTGGATGTGCTATATCAATTTTGTTCAGAATTTTAGGCGGAATTTAAATATGGAATAATATATAGAGAATATATTAGAGAAAAAAGCAACTTTATCTCTTCGAAACTTTTTGACTGATCCTATATACCTACTCAATTTCTATTTAGTGTGATAGATTTTAAAAAACCCTAATATTTTTCGCTAGATATCTTACTTTAAGAGATAATCGATCGTTTCCATACACATCAGCGACCCTGTATGTATAAACAAAATTAAAGTATAATTTTTCTATCAGGAGAAGTAGTATTTCCAATTTGGCTTTGGGCTGGACCTTCCATATTGTACATTATAGACGACTAGTTTTCATGCATCAAGAAGCAAATAGTAAAACTAGAAATCGGATTTAAGGAATCCGGACATTTCTAATCGTTTCAAAAATTTGAGGATTACAAAGGTCACATTACAACAGACCGTTTCCTTCATGAACAGGTACGAAGATGATTGGTTAATAGCAGAACAAGCGTTTTCAACACAGAATAATATCAATACAATAGAAAACCTTGGATGTTTATGTTAAGTTTGATGCTTCTGTTACTAACTATTCATTAAATGTATTGCAGTCATTATATAAAGGAACGATTAAAAGAGTGAAAGAAACGTAAACTCGATTTCAAAAAACGATTTCTCAAATGTGTAACAGCTGATGAATTGATATCACTTCGAGAACCCTGAATTTCGTTGACAATAACAATGATAATAGTGTCTGGCTTCCAGAGGAAGCTAAACTGAACAAAATCACTTTTCTTTTTCTCTTGTAAAGAGTTTATTTCGAACTGAGTTGCTTTCTTTCTTCCTTCAGAAGAAGTAGATGGCCAAATGCTTTGTTCAAACACCAACTTGACTCTTTCGTACTGAGTGAAATTTGAAATCACGGTATAGAACAAATTCAATGAAAGCACGTCTCTCAAATATCAGAATTTTTGTGGAAACTATTCAGATTACCTTCTGAAGATTCAATCATGGTTGAAACGCCTGACGGTTCTGTAGTGTGGAACAATGATCAATTTATAACTGAAAAATGGTCAAAAAATATATTTTGTTAAAATTGACTGTTTTTTTGAAACGTATTGATTGATATAATGATTTTGTTTCAGAACCAAGATACCAGTCACTCTTCTCTTTCTTCTGAAAAACCTCAAGCCCAACTTTAGTATTACTTCGTGAAAATTACAGTGCAGGGAGCCGATATTCCAGTTTCATCAGTGTCTCAAAAATAATAGCGTATCTGTTATAAATGTAAATGTTGTAAATAGTTTGTTTTATGTACTCCACGCTTTTTGTCAACCATATACTGCCATCACTCTTTGAGTTGTTAAAAGCTCAAATCAACTAAGAATCATAGGAGAGTTATTCTCTAACCAGAGAACTTTTTGGATTTGTTAATGTAATGTTTTTGGGCAGTAGTTAGTACCTAGTTTAGTAGTTGAATAATGTATTTATTGCATGAGTCGAGCAATTTATTTATTAAATTTTGTTATTCAAAGCTACTTTTTTTATGACCTTCCCGAAGAACAACAGCGTGAAATTCAACTTTTCTGTTTGAAACCTGTGGCAGTACAATTTTTTATAGAAATACTAGTTTTTCGTGTAGCTTGATGTAATTACTGATGCCTGGTCATCCGTGTCCTACGCTGATATTTATTTCAGAAAGAATATTCCGGTCAGTAGGACTATCTAATAACCATTATCAATAATCCATAAATCATATTTTTTAAGGTCATGCTCTGAAACAGAAGTGATTAATTCAAGTTGATTAATGAGACTTCCGATCATTTTCAGAGAAAAATAGTTTCTGACAACTGCCGCTTTGAGTGAGAGATATATTTGTTTCATAAATTTCTGCGAAGGTAGGTATATCTGTTAAGATATATAAAAATACATGACCAACACTTCGAAAAAATGCTATTGAGAAAATTTACATTCTTTATATTGCTTGAAAATCTTTTATACGATTTCATAGAGCAATAGAAAATATTATGTTTATTAAGTGACCTTTTGTGAATGGGATAATCGTGGTCAAGTTGATGTGATATATACTAATTTTGCTAAATCGACTTGATCACATGATCCTTCTACAAAAACTCCACCAACTTGCTTTCCATAATTCAGCAGTACTTTTCATTAAATCCTAATTACTTCAACGCCAACACTTTGTATCTTATAACGGCTATGATCCTTTTTATTACAATTCTTCATCCGGAGTACCTCAGGGGTCGAATCTCGGGCCACTTCTGTTCTTATTATTCATTAATGACCTCAGTAATTATGTCCATTGTTATAAGTTATTTATTGCAGATGATTTGAAAATATATTTACTTGTCGAAACTATCGAAGACTGTAACAAATTGAACGACTGTGAGAAGATATACAGACTTGGTGTGAAGTAAACAAACTATATCTCAATGAATCCAAATGTAAAGTAGTGTCTTGGTGTAGTTCCACAATTGTCTTTAAGGTTTTCAGGAAGGACTGACTCAAATAGGTTGAAACCGTTTTTTCTGATCATATAATTCATCAAGAAGTAAGTAAATGATATATGCAGTCAAAGACCTTCGATATGTGAAGGAAAAAACTATAGACGATATCACATTCTTCTATTGCATCACTGAAATGCTTTTCTGTCGTTTCAACTGCATGATGATTAGGTGAAAATATTGAAAGTGAAGTATAAAGGGTGTAACTTAATAAGTGTAAAACATTCAGGAAGGTGATTCCTGATCGAAAAACAGATAGGATCTTTCATATAAAGAAATTTCATTGGAGCATCTCTTGTTAACATACAGCCTCTTAAAGGGGGTACATAAAATTTGTACAACAATTTTTTTCACAAGCACTGAAAAAGTTACAATATTAAAATTGACCTGACGTTTTGTACTACCAAAAAGACACTTAGCCAGAAATCTATTAGGTTTACCTCATGGTTGTAAGGGGTGGAAAACGCAACCCCTAAAATTTATTTACGATGTAACTTTTTGTCTTATTATTTGTTTACCATTAAAAAATTTATTTCCAATCTTCTGTTTCATTCCAAACAAAAAATATCCATTACATTTTTTGCCCAAAATGAACCAGTTCGCAGCAAAAAATTATTTTAGGAACAACTAATCTATCTAGTAGGTCGCTATTAGCGATAGTGGCAATTAAATTGGTATGACGCTGTCAGTTTGTGAATTTTCGAAATTGAATTAATACTAATTGTGTGTTGTTGTTCTGTTCTTAATTTGTTACTGTCGCAGGGGAATGGGTTATGAGCTTCTAGAAGATATGCTGAAATGTATCCTCAACGGCAGCATCCTTCACATAGAATATTTGCTTGACTTCATCAACGACTACGAGAATATGGTTCATTCGACAAAAGAACGCAGGATTGTGGTCACCATAGAGAAGTAGGAACACCACAGCTGGAGGAAGCAGTATTTAATTTGATTGAAGTACTAGAAAGATTGCTTTCCAGCTAAATGTTGATCATATGACGGTATTTCGAATTTCAAAGGAACAATTCTTATACCCTTACCATCTGCAACGAGTACAGGCACTGTTACCGCGAGACTTTCCGAATCGTCTTGAATTTTGCAATTGAATGCTGGAAATTATTAGAAGAAATAGTTACTTTCCGAAGACGATAGAATTAACAGACGAATGTAGTTTTTCTCGGGACAAGATTATTAATTTTCATAATTACCACATATGGGCTGATGAAAACCCTCATGCTATTGTCGAAACTAACCATCAAGAACAGTTTTCTCTTAACGTGTGGCTCGGAGTTATTGGGGATGATTTAATTGGACCTCATTTTCTACCTCCTCGATTAAATGGTGAGGCATACGTTCAATTTTTAAGAGAAGTGCATCCAGTACTGCTGAAGGAAGTTGCTTTCGGAGTCAGAAGGGATATGTTTTTAGTCAAGTAGCACGTCAGAATTTAAGTGAAACATATGCAAATCAGTGGATAGGTCGAGGAGGACCACAGAACTGGCCCGCCCGATCCCTGGATCTCAATCCTCTCGATTTCTCTATTTGGGGACATTCACAGCATTTGGTTTATCGTACTACTGTTCGCGATGTAGAGGACTTAAGAAACCGCATCATCGATGCGTGCAGGGTAATCAGATATACTCCAGGAATATTTGAGCGAATACGTGCCTCAATGCGCCGACGTCTAGACGCATGCGTAATGTCTGAAGGTAGACATATTGAACATTTACTATGATTTCTACATGTTGTGTGTTTTGTTATTAATAGTACCCCCTTTAAGGGGCTGTATTTTAACAAGGGATGCTCCAATGAAGTTTCTTTATATGAAAGATCCTATCTTTTTTTCGATGAGGAATCACCTCCTTGAATGTTTTACACTTATTCAGTTACACCCTGTATACACGGCGTTCCAACAAAAACTTGATCCTCCTGTAAGTCAGAAACGGATGTCTAATCGAAAATTTCAAAGAACACTTCAATTCATATTTCATATCATACCCAAAACTTCACCCCCCTGCGATCAGCAACTACCACCCTCTTTTGTCAAAGGCATGGGGGGTCGAGTAATACATTCGGAACTGGTTCATTCGTTATTGAGAAATTGAAAGTTGAACGTTTTATTTAAGAAAAAACAGAAAATTCGTTCATTTTAATGAGGGAATCAACAACAAATAATATCGGTGGAAACAAATTCGACAAATAAATTGTTCAAAATGACCTCCACCTAGTTCCATACAAAGTACACTTTACTCTCGAAAGCGTTTCGTACATTACTCAAGATATCCAGGGTTAGCAATTGGCATTCCAGCACAATTCTCTGTCGCCGGTCTTCTATATTTGTAGGCTTGGTAGAGTACACTTTCGACTTCAGGTGTCCCCACAGAAAAACGTCTATCGTTGTGAGATCAGGTGATCTAGCTGGCCACTCCATTGGACCCCTTTTGCCGATCCAACGCAATGGAAAACGTTCGTCCAGAAACTGTCTCACTCGAACATTAAAATGTGGGGGTGCATCATCTTGATGAAATATTATTTCATTTTCTAATGAATTGTCATCATTTCTTAAAATTTGTGCAATCATAGGATGTACACATTCTTGTAATAGATGTGAGTATGTGTCTCCATTGAGATTACCTTTAATGAAAAATGGTCCAACAATATGATTACCAAGAATGCCGGCCCAGACAATCAATTTTTGTGGAGTTTGTGAATGTGTTTCCATCACCAAATGAGGATTCACATCGCTCCAGTAATGACAATTATGTCTATTCACATCACAATTGAACATGAAAGAACTTTCGTCTGGAAAACATGTATTGTATAATAGGTTTGGGTTATTACTCAATTTCTCGCTGAACACCTCACAAAAACTGAAATCGATGATCAAGATCATCTCCGTTTAATTCCTGAACTAGCCTTATTTTGAAAGGATGGAATTTGTAGGCTTTCAAAATCCGAAAAACACCAGTTGCTGATACACCAGACATTCTAGCTACTTGTCTGATAGATTGTCGATTATCCATTTGTACACGTCCTAAAACTGCAACTTCAACTCCGTCATTTCTGACAGGACAGGATACTTCATGTTTTCTGTTGTGACTAGAACCTGAAGTTCCAAACTTAGCCATTGAATGTTTAACGTATTGATGGCTCATGTTGTGGTCTGGATGATTTGTATTAAAAATTCTTGCAGCAGCTTAAGCACATTTATTATTTCGATAATAAGTTGCAACAATTCCATTCTTTCTTCAGTAGAATAAACCATTTTGGAGCACAGTGAACAAGGATGACTGAATGATAATTCGTGAAGAAGTGACAGTGGCCAACTATCTACTTTTTGTTCTGCGACAACTAGATTCAAGCAAAGCTACCAGTGTAGAAAAAGACTAACAGTGTCGTCTATTTCAAAACGTTCACTACTAATTTATTAGATTCTACAAATCTAGGATACCTACAACAGAGAATTGTTCGGGAATGCCGATTTCTGTATGGAACGCTTTCAGTGAAGGGATACATGCAGCAGGCCCAGAATATTATAACAAGATGGACCGAAGAAGAAGGGCTTAACATAATCCCATTCAAATCGATCATAGTAGCATTCACCAAGAGGACTATAACGGATGGTCTCTGACCTCTTAAACTTCGAGATGAAGAAATACAAGTGTCGGGGGAGGTTGAATATCTGGGAATAATCCTAGAATGCAAACTGACCCGGAACCAACACTTGGACAGGATGAAGAGGAAAGTGGAGGTAGCACTGATGCTCGCCAGACGCACCTATGGAAAAACATGGGGGCTAAAACCAGACAATGTATATTGGCTATACACGATGGTGGTTAAACCCATGATAATATATGCATCTCTGGTCTGGTGGCCAAAGATGAAGCAAGCGACCGCCATCAACAAACTAGGCAAGGTGCAAAGAGTTGCATGTTTGGGAATGACGGGAGCAATGAGAACTACCTCAACAGCTGCATTGGAGACACTCCTGAATCTACCTCCTTCACACGTTGTGATAATGGGGGAGGCCAGGATGGGCCAATTCAGACTGAAAAACTCACCGAACTATAGAAGATCGGACCGAACAGAAATTTCGGAACAAGTGGAGGAGTGGAATACCATTAGTCATCCCGAAAACATGTTTGGAAAAAACACCTGGTATACAGATGGATCGAAGACCAAATATGGAACGGGAGCTGGAATATACCGAGTGGATAGAAATTCAAACTACAGCTATCCGGTAGGACTATACACATCAGTCTTTCAGGCGGAAGTGTATGCTATCTTGCAGTGTGCGGGGCTTATTAAATTAAGACCTCAAAGAAATGAGCGGATCAATATTTTTACAAACAAGAGCGCACTTAGGGCTCTGACAAACTCGAAGGTGACATCAAAATTGGTCTGGGAATGCCATGAAGAACTGAATGAACTTGCAGCTAGACGCGGATCATCAACTTCATATATAGGCCTGAACCAGCTCTGGGGGTACCAAACTCATTGCTACGAAACCAGATTAGGACATGGACCAATAAGAAGTACACAGAGTACTGGACAAAAGTACCTGGCAACAAACACAGTAGAACCTTTATTAGGAAACCGTACGAGAA
The DNA here is from genome assembly GCF_000500325.1 of Leptinotarsa decemlineata. NCBI lineage: Eukaryota > Metazoa > Arthropoda > Insecta > Coleoptera > Chrysomelidae > Leptinotarsa > Leptinotarsa decemlineata. The sequence goes on from NW_019291675.1 coordinate 25,422, forward strand.
AAGAACCGAAGAACTACTTCAATATAGTAGGGATCGGCTCAGAATAATTACAGGGTTACTAACCGGTCATTGTCCGCTTAGAGGACACCTGAATAAAATGGGGCTGTAGAACGGAGACCTCAGCTGCAGAATATGCAACGAAGGGATAGAAACAGCTTTACACATCTTATGCAAATGTGAGGCACTGAATCACAGGAAGCAGGCAATATATGGACGTACGAAATTACGTCCAGAATAATATGACGAACATCAATCACGGAACCTGTGAAAATTAGTACAAAGAAGGAACGCTTCCAAAAGTAGACTGTATTATTGTATAGAACTAGATGGGAGTCTTTTGAAAACTTAATCGTTTGATTGTGTTGCCATTTATATTACTTTTATTGATTTCCCCAATAAAATGAGCGACAGCAAATTTTCTCTATTTTCTAAATAACGAATGAACCAATTTCAGAAAAAAATACAGAAGTAATAGAGGGACAAAAGACCTTTCAAATGATGTATCACGTGTCCCCCATGCCATTGAAAACAATAGAGGGGGTAGTTGCGGACTGCAGGGGGGTGAAGTTTCGGGTATGATTTCCATATCAGAATTGGTCCTCCTGGAAATGAAAATTGAGATGTTCTTTGAAATTTTTGATCACACGTCCGTTTCAGACTTGAAAGGGGTGTGTCAAAATTTTGTTGGAACGTTGGAAAATAAATATTTCGAAATAAAATCTCGGAATATTCATCTATCCCAAGTATCTAGACAGTAGTTTCTTGTGAATGCCTGCCCGAAAACAAATTCTTTCCTGAATATTACTGGAATTTTATCCCAACACCATACCATCATTTTCAAAACTTCGACTTGGTGAGTGTTTCAGTCACCAAGTGATCATCTTCAAGGGGAAAATCAAAATGAGAATTGAAATTTTCTATGTTTTTTACCACTTTCATTTGTAACTGACATAACTGCAGTTTCGTCCTATTAGGACATTTTCAAACTTATACAAAAAGTCACTGTCATCGGTCCGTATTTCTTTGAGAACGATGTTTGCCAGGCCATCACTGTCAACGGCGAGCACTAGTTGATGATTACCAACTTCTTTTGACCTGAATTGGACAACCTGGACACCCAAGGACATGTGGTGTCTACAGGACGTCGCTACGTGTCACACATTGGATATTGTGCAGGAGCGACTTGAGGGCATGGTCATTTGGTCATCTCACGAGAAGGTGATGTGAACCGGCCACGACCCCGTTAGTTTTTCTTGTGGTGTTTTTTCAAGTCGCAGGTGTATACAAATAAGTCACACACCACAGCGGTTCTCAAAGCCACAACAAAACCTATGCCTTCTGTCAAGTTCAGCCTGACGTATGAGCTAGAGTCATGGAAAGTTGGACGTTTTGCCGTGGCGGACATTTGAATGATGTAATATTCTACACTTGATGGCATCAATGTATTTTTCAAATGATTGAAAAATTTCACACTTCGTTTCATGTAAACTCAAAGATAGGAAGCTCCTGAATGAAAGGTCCTATTTGTCAGGCATGTAGAATGGAGGAATTCGGCAAGAACACGTAAGACCAAGACCACCCTGTGGTCGCATAAAACATTTCGACACTCTCGGCCGACTTAGATTCAAATCACTCGAAAATTTGCACCAGTGAGCAAAGACAAGGCGTTCGAGACCCAAATCGGTAATATATTTACTGGAGTGACGCGTGTAGGTCTCTATATTTGGTAACATTATTGTCGTACAATGGAAGCTGGATTTCTAGCGCCATCTTTTATGCTTTCTCGTTTTGGCTGACTTATCGTCATTTGTTATGTTAATGCATACATTCACCAGTACTTTATAAATAATTGGTGCTGGTGTTTCGAGATATGCGTCTCGCATTAAATGCCAGTAGAAAACTATTCAAGCAATCTCTTCTCAAGTGTGAGTTTGATAATTTTTTTGGAGAAGAACGGTGTCTTCTGATTTCTCTGGAAGTGTTATGAGTTTTCGTGGAATAGTTAAACCTTGATCAGAGGGTCGGAAACTTGGGGAATCTATGTATATTTTTCGGGTAAATTTTCGTTTTGAGGGCACCCGGCGATTTTGAAAAATTTTTTGAGTGTACTTACGTATTTTGATGGGCAGATTACGAATCAGAAAGAAAAAAGCGGCGCTCTCCCTTATTTACAAAGTTACTGCCCTTCAAAGTTCAGAAAAGGGCAACTTTTCAGCCTTCTTTTTCACAAAATAAACTATTTAAAAACACAAGCATTTATTCACTAGGTCACCTTTACACCTTATTCCTCCTTCTTTAACACTTTTCACTTCAATAATCAACATTTTTCATATAAAAAACTCAATTTGAAAACGAATGATTCTCCTGGTGACAATCTTCTATTTCTAGGTTAGTTACTAGTGACATTTCAGAAAAAAGCGGTTGGTATATTCCGCCGCCTACTATTTCAAATTCATAATATTCCACCAAAAACCAATTTATGATCTAAAGAATGAAGGTAAAAACATTTGAATTACTTTAGGAATTGACTGCATCAATCGTACCAATCATGCCATTAACCTTAAAAACGTAAAATACAGAGATATATAACCAAAAAACAGCTCCGTACATTTTTTAACATTTTAATTGGAAAAATGTTGATTATTGAAGTGAAAAGTGTCAAAAAAGGAGGAATAAGGGGTAAAGGCGACCTAGTAAATAAATGCTTGCGTTTTTAAATAGTTTATTTTGTGAAAAAGAAGGCTGAAAAGTTGCCCTATTGAAGGGCCGTAACTTTGTAAATAAAGGAGAGCGCCGCTATTTTTTTCGGATTCGTAATCTACGCATCAAAATACGTAAGTACACTCAAAAATTTTTTCAAAATCGCCGGATGCCTTCAAAACAAAATTTTACCATTTTTTTGTACTGCTTCACTTCTTGAACATATTTTTGGAAATAATCTATTCCTCAGAAAAATGTCTATACCGATTGTAAACATTTTTTTCCATAGATGCTATCGAGACTTTGCGACATTAGAATCATCCACAGGGGGTGGAACAACAATTCCAGTAAAACAAGTATGCAATACATAATTTGAATGTTGAAATTCTCAAGAGGTTTTTCAGAGTATATTTATTTACCACCGACTCAGAATGCAAGTGATTCTGAGATTTTCTTTCATGATTTTAAAACTTTCTGCAGTGGAAATTTGAAAAGATTCATGTATGGTCTTTTTTGTCAAGCCAGTTCACAAAAATGGGTATGAACTTCCTAAAAGAAACAGAGGTGTTTTTCATTACGCAATCTATTCGATGTTTCTCTCACTCTATTGTTTCTGGAAATATAATATTAGTAGCAGCAGATTTCTAGATTACACAGCAAGCTTAAACGGAATCAAATATTGAAATCGGACGAAATTGACATTAGAAAGAATCTATTTTGAGTTCTTTTTAATGAAAAAATTTTTTGTGTGACGTCAATTTCCGCATCTTTCGAATAGAAAAATGGTTTTTTACATCGTTTGATACATCTTTCAATTCTTCATTCAATACAAGTTTACTTTTGGAAATTGAATCATCGGTTNTGCCGTTCAACCGATTGACGGATAGAATGAACTCTGGCTCACCAAACGGATGAAGTTGACCTCATTACTCTCGAAGGCCGTTGAAACTGAAAGCAAGGTTACGGTCGACTCAAATACGTGAATTCAGTCTCGTAAACTCTCGTATTCGCGGATGCCGGTTATCTGTTTCGTGATTTTGAAGTGTGGTTCCGGGAACTGCCTAGTAATCAGTGTTGTCACAACCTGTTGGAAGAAAGTACTAGAATATGTACGAAAAAAGTGCTAGATCGAATAAACAAGTACTGGAAGATCCTTTTCCAAGCTTTAGTTATAGTTTCTCCACAATTTAGAATCTCATTTCAATAATAATAAACAATCAGATGACAATCGGCGGACACCAAAGCGCCGTCACGCTGGAACCCGCTTTGAAAAAAATCTTCTTTTTTTAGCCTACTTTACCTACAAACGATACTTATAAATGTAGTAATTTTCATTTTTTTGTAATCTTATCGGTTACTGAAAAGTTTTGAAATAGGTTCTAAATTGATTTTAGTTTATTGTAGTAACAACACAATATTAATTTATTTCATATTCTTTTGAAGTATAGCAAAAAAGCTACGATAACAAGACTTCAAATCATAAAATAGCAATTGTCAAAAAAACATTTATTGACCACATTTAGACGAATGCATGAAAGGCTTTTCATTTTGGTTCTAGAACACATTGCTTTCACATGTTGGTGTGTTACAAACACAACATATAATTCATTTCCTTTTGAAATTTGAACCACCGGATATTCAATATTACTGGAGTTTTTCCCAACACCAAACTTCAATTCATCATCTTCAGTTCAATTTTCCTTTGAAGATGTGAAGATGTGAAGATGTGATGTGTTGTGAAAAAACTTTAGTAATATTCATTACTACACCAAAGGTTCCAAACAGTGCATTGCAACTACACCGGATAATTGAAAAGTACAGGCAGTGAAATATAGGTTAGGTTAGGTTAGGTTAAAAGTGAGTGGGTCTATTCGTCGCTCCACCGTAACCCGCAAGGGTTTATTGTGGCTCACACCTATTCAAACTCGACCAAATAAACCCAGCTTCTTAACGAAGCCGATTAGTTTGTATGGTGAGTGGTGGTAGGAGTGTGGTTCTAGGAAACTCTGAAAACCTGATTCGGTCCGCAGCGGGGCAGGCACAAAGTATATGCTCTGCTGTTTTACCATTTTCCAAACAGAGATCTGCAACTGAATACACCTGCACCAGAGCTCGAAGATGTTTTTAGTCCGTCTGTGAACCAACAACTTTCTGATAATTCTCTGAAAGATCCAATCCTCTCTACTCGGGAAAGGTACTGTATGAGGCAGTTCGTAGTTGACAGTTGGAGGCATAATATCAGAGGTTATTCCCAGGATGCTGTGACTCCCAGTGTCAGCCAGCAGTCTAGAGGACTCTGCATTAGATTGCTTTGTGTAAGTGGCGATGTGCACAATTCAATCTAGCCTCTGCCTCCAGAAGAATGTGGAGAGGAGGTAGATATAGAAGGATCTCCATGGCCGCTGTTGATATGGTACTGATTGTACCACAGATAGTCAGATAAGCCTGTCTCTGTAAGCTAGAGCCGTTTTCTGTGAAGCCTTCGGACACCAGGCAATTGCCCCATAAGTGATCATTAGTCTCACAATCATCACATATATCATCATCACATGTATCCAATGTATTTGTTCGGGACCTAAAAATCCATTGGATATGTTGAAATATAAGTATGTTATTACGAAACCTTCTGTATGAGTTATTTCTCTGGCAGAAAGTAATATCCTATGTACATTTTTTGAATCATCCAGTGTTCTAGAATGAGTTTGCATTGAAACGTTCAGAAGTTGTGATTTTTTTGTCATTTCTTGTCATATCACCAAACATGATCATAATGAGAAAGAACGTTTTCGGCTTTCTACTTTCTCATCTTTATGCGAAAAAGTGAGAATCTTGCAGAGAATGGAAGAAGGTAATCATTCTCAAAATGAAGTAATTATTAAGTATTCACAAAGATGTATAGATCGTGCAAAGAAGTAACTTTCAGACACAAAACAAGGAGAAAAAGCCTTTTCGAAACAACTACTTTCATATGAAACATTGAAATATACAGAAACCACTTTTACCTATCCACTTCGTACTCCAAACATTCGTTGGAATTGAGTCAGATAATATTCACAGGATTGCTACAGATTATAATTCCGAGTTTCAGAAGATTCCCACATTATTTTTCGTATTGTTTGAAATCATGCCCTAAAGTAAATAACGCTGGCCGCCGCTGGTAGACATAAATCAATTCTGACACGACCAAGAGCGCGCCAGCCCGACCGACGTTTCGCGGTTGTTCGATGTTCGCGGTCGTTCTAGATGTGGCGAGAATAATGGGCTTCGATGGAATTCCAACGAATAATTCTACCATCTTCAAGGTCCTTCGATTGTCATATATACGAATCTATCGAGTTAGTTAGAGTTAGAGTGACAGTGCGGTACGCGAAGAAATCTAATAAGGCGATGGACACTTGAATAAAAGTTGAAGTTTAGGTTGAAGTCTTTTGTTGTTTCAAAATTGGAATAAGGTTGAGTTTGATTATAGTTCAGTGTAGGCTATTATTGGTAAACCCACGGAGAAAACCGTAACAGTATGAAAATGGTGAAATTAGGAATCCAAAAATCTTTTTTTCCCAAAAATTATTGTCTCCTAAAAATATACCCCTTTCAGTTCAAATAATATTATAATACTTTCATTCCATTTTCCATCATGGCAACCTCAAATATCAAATTACTTCACCACTTCAGTTTTGTGAAAAATTTTCAATATCAAAAATTTTTCCCACAAATTATCAAGCATTGTTTCTGCAGCTGGTCCACCCCTTTCATTTCCGATAGCTCGGAACTTCGCATCCACCGATTCAATCCAACATTAGGTCACAGTTGCCTTGACTTCACCCTTTGTTTCCTGACCGCGATTAATCAGGCCCACCAACTTTCGACTCGAATCAAGCCACCGTGTCCGTCTTTGCTTATCTTCCCGTCATTTGACCGCCCTTGTACAATGCCTTTAGACCTGTTAACATCTTGGGGAGTATGTCAAGATGAATTTCTCGTACTCGAGGCAGCATTATACATGGCGATTCGCCTTTGTTGTTTTTATATTGTTAATTGGAAGGGTGGGATGGATTAATGGGGTTCCAGCTCGTACAATGGAAGATGCATCGAGAGATGCTTTGGGAAAGTACTTTGATGGAATCGGCATGCTTTGTTCATGAAGAGGGTTGGAAGGGTTTGTATGAAATGAGGCGAAATCTGTTGAATATTGTTTAAGTATTAGATATATGAATATGTCAACAATCATTTATCTAAATGTTCAGGGGCACTGAGTTTTTCTTCGAGTTGACTTTTTCTGGTATGACATTCAAAACGATTTTCATAAAATATCAAACTACTCACTATATTCGAAGCAAATTGAAGATCCGACTATTACCTTACTCCTGCTGAGTCTACCTTCATTTCAGAACTTAGCCACTGGATTCCTGATACGTTCCCCAGCGCAGCAGACAAGAGAGGCTTTGCTGCTTTGTTAGCTCAGGTCATCCCTGCAATAATGGAAGAATTGTTTGGTAGCATACTAAAAACAATGTATGAGTGTTGGAATTGTGCCAATCTTGGGAGATTCTGCCAGAAATATACACCTCTTGCACTCTAGATATACGGTGATTGACAAAACCTAAAACGATATCAAGAGTAGCTCCTAGTTTGATGGAAGTGCTTGCAGTACTCTCCCTTGCAAAGCAGTCAGCAGCTTCATTACTTTCCATGTAATTGTGACCAGAGATTCAGACCATAGCAGTTTGTCTGCTACCAACTTGGAATTTTTTTCGTGAGAATCAAGTGGTTTCAGAGCTGCTTGGCTATCCGGAAATATTTCCATTGATTCATGAGTTGGGTTTCTACTAATCTCGCCACATATGAATGAATGGCGTAGATTTCTGCTCGAAATCTGGTCGTATAGATCCCTAGGTAGGTTTATGCCTCTGTTTTGGGTTTGCTACTATATACACTTGAACCAGAATCCAAAGAAAATTTGATGCATCAATGTTGTGAAAAAAACTATAGGGGAATAGTATCACTACCGGCTTCTTCAAAAATGTTTGGAAATATTATCATGAGAAACTCATAGCCTTTTGTAAAAAATATAGATTTTTCTCTAACTGTCAGTTAGAGAACAATCGATATTTGCCAGGCGGCAATTGAGGCGCTCAGCTCATTCCAAGTCTACTCAAGACTGGTGGGAAGCTGTCTGAGCGCCTTCAAGAAGCTAAGTACCCAAAATAGGGTCACTCTAGCTTGGGTATCCGGACATGAGGGTCACAAGGGCAATGAGGAGGCCAATGGTCTAGCCCGTGAAGGTGCATCCAAGACTATGATGGGTCCAGAACCCTTCTGCAGGGTAGCGGAAGCATGTATAAAGACATCCATAAATTCATGGATGCAAGTCCAATGGATAGATTGGTGAAATAAGCTCTCAGCAATGAGGCAGGCGAAATAGTTCATGGAAAAACCATCGCCCAGAATCACAGAAAATCTGCTAAGGCACAACCGTTAAACCGAGGGTAGCGGTGAGTCTACTAACGGGGCGTAGCCGACTCAGGTAACATTAAGAGCAACATGGGTCTGACAGAAGAAACCCAATGCAGGTTCTGGCAAGAATGTGAAGAAGAGGAAGAAACTACACTGCATATGCTCTGTACATGCGGAGCGATAGCAAGGCTGAGACAGGCAAGATGCGGGGAAGAGAAACCAGAGGCTGCCAGCTATATGAAGGGGTCAGTGTCAAGGCTATGGAGCCTCATCAAAGAGATCAAGCTAGACAATGAGCTCCAACAACCAAGGAACATCACAATAGATCTGGAAAGGTCGCAGTGAATCAGGCCATGGACTAGCTCCCCGACAATATAATCTAATCTAATGGCTTTCAAGCTGGTATGTCGTCTCAGGATGCCTGCCTTTTTTCAATCAGGTTTTTTTTTGAATCAAGAATGTGGTGAAAAGACGATGATTATATTTTTTTATCTAACACGAGCATCAATTGCTTCTTCGTTATCTGGCTAAGTTAAGAGTTCGGTGAACCAGTCTGAATTGCGTTGAATCTAACTTGACAGCAAGGTCACAGTCTAACAAGATCAATCTTGAATCAGGAACTTTCCACTCTAAAACTCGTTATACTGAGACTGGTGTTCCCCGGGGCAGTGTATTAGGGTCTACCTTATTTTTTCTCTTTATAAATTATATATCCTGTATGAATTCTCAAAATCTCACTGTGTAATTTGCCGATGATATGTACGTCTTTCACACTGAGTTCATATCATTGTAATGGGATGTCTATTCAGACAAACATTGCTGTCAATAATATAGAAGATTACTATTCCAAGAAATAGCCTAGTATTGAATAGTTCTGAAACGAAGAGATACTGTCGTCTTCTCACCTAGAAACTTCAATTGCAGTGTCTTAGTCAAATCCTGAAAAAGTCTATCGACTTGAACTTGAACATTATTACGTCAAAAGGACCACGTATCATGCGAATTGATTTATATAATAAACTACCCCTATCTATTAAAAAAATATCAAATCCCAAGAATAATATAAAATATTTATTGTATACAACAAACTTTTCACATACTGCTACTCATTTTACATCTATTTTTACTTGAAAGTTCACAGTTATGAGGGTCCCACGAAATGAAGAATTATTATTATCACAAATAATGAAGTCGAGGACTTATATGGATATAAGTTCTTAGGTTAAAAGATTTATTTGAAAATATGATACTTCTCCATTTGTGACTAACAAACCATGTTTTTTGTGAGATAGTCGATAGGGATCTCATTCGAAATGGACATCTAGATACACCTCCAAATATGAACCAAAACATATTTAGGGTTTTCTAGATTTTCATTCATTCAATTGTTTCGTCTGAAGACGTAGAAGTGAATTCATCGATGTAGACACATTTTACAGCTTTGATGCAATTCCTCCGGAATGAAGGCGGTGCCTGCTCAACCAAGACGCCGGGATCGCATTGAATAGGAATTTGGGTTTACCTCTAACTCGATTAGTGTACATACCATGGCATGCCAAGTTGTCGAAGGTAAATCGGTGCAACAGAGCGGAAATATTCATTTCGATTGTTAAAAATGGTGGGCGGTCTATTGGCAAACATAATCTATGAGCTAGGCTACGCGGTCAGTTATATGAGACGTTTGCAATCGGTTTTACATACATACAGTTCTGTGATTGATTTTTCCAGTTCTTGTTTTTCTGTCGACAAGAAAAATTGATGTTGTGAAACAACAAAAAACAAGAACAAAAAAATAACGGCGAGCAAACATTAATGAAAGACGAATGGGAACTCATGTGTCATTTATGTTTTAACTACAGTCATTTTGTGATAAAATCTTTCCCAAATATATGGGGTATTTTATTGAACGCTTCCTATATTTGAATTTAAATACAACAAAGTGTGTTTAAGATTTCATCGAAATTGTATATTTATTTGAAAGAGCTGTTGATGCCATTTTGTGTGAAATATAACATCGCTCAAATGTCCGCCACGAAGTGGGGCGCATGCGAAACGAACAATTTTCCATGACTCTCGCACATAAGTCAGGCTAAGTTTGACCTATGGCCTGGGTTATATTGGTTGGTTGGGTATGGCTTGAATTTTGTGTGGGTGCAAACCCAAGTCACGACGCAAACTTCGTCAAGTGGTCTGCGAAAGGCCGAGTTCTTATGAGCGACGCGAAATCGACTGCCTTGGATTCTTCTGCAAACTCTCACAGACAGCGGCGATCTTTTCGGCTTTTCGTCAACGTAAGGGTGCTGATCGATCGTTTACTGAACCAGTGGACTCAAATTAATAATAATAATCTTTATTGAAATAGGAAACCTAATATACATATCTATGAGTGTAATAATAACACTAGCACAATGAAATATAAAAAAATGTATGCAAAAACTTTTAAATTCAAACAATTTGAGATTTAAACTAGCATGTAGCCAGACAGTGAATATTACATATGAAGATTTCAGTATCATATGTTAAGTAATATTTAAATAGATAATGAAATATAGGTACATATATACATTAAATTATTATTTAGACAGTGATATTTGGTTTCATTACAGATACAAATACCCTAGTGAACAATTAAAAACAATNAGCGTTTCATATATGGAGAATTTATTGTCTAGGTTACTAACTATTTTCCGCAAATCTATCATAGAGAGCATTTCGAAGTTTTCGAATTTACAATATAAATTATTGTTTACATTGTTCCACCTTTCAGTGATGCTAATACTTTGTATTAGCCATCACATTGCAAATAGTCCTCTCAGTAGGACGATTATGGCGACCCCAAAATGGGCGAAGTGCTCCCGTCTTGATGAAACAATTTCATCAATTGTATTTGTAGAGTAGGGAGAGTGACTGTAGACTCACAGTACTTAGGCCACATGTGACCAATTGTACATTCTCCCGAGGACTTGTCCTCCTATGTCATTGTCCATCCTGTCCTTTCCAGGAAGGTGAACAAGTCACTAGGAGACATCTCCTTTATATTGGCAGGTGTAGGCCAAGAATCGCCGAACACACACTCTCTTTGGCAACCTTGAGGTGTCTCACGGTGGCCTCCGCGAAGATTTTGGAAGGTGCAGCGATATTACTGTCGTTGCGCGGTTCTTCAACCTTCTTGGGGTTCCCTACGTGGAGATGCACAAGTGCAGGGGCTTTGCTACAGGGGCAGCCGGTTCCTTGCCTTTATTCAAGGCGAAGCTCTTGGCGCCCGCCTGTTGGAGGTGATCTGCTATGACCAGCCTCATTCCAAGCGGTAGATTGGGGTGAACATTTCTGTTCATCCCCAACAACCGTCTTAGATTGAGGTGAGTATTTCTTCAGCTTCGGAATTGGCTTTTGTTTGTGTTGTTTCTGTTTTTGTGTTTGTTTCATTCATGTGTGTACCCACGAGTAGCGAGGGAAGAGTTGGTCACCTCTGGCAGAGCTCCGCATTACCAGAGGTAGGCTGATTGCAATGAGGTTTCGCTCAGTTCCCCAAGAAGATCGTTCGTGACCGCATATCACCCTGCGGCCATCCAGCTTCAGCACGATACCTTACTCCTTAGCTTGGGTGAGCTGGTCCACGGTGGCATGTTTTACAAAGACCTTTGAGGAGTTTTAGTTCCCCTCACCCAACTCATTTCTGGCACTGACCAGGAGTCCTGCGACCCCGTCCGTAAGGACATTGGCTTCCTGGACAGGGCCTCTACTAATTTGACAGATGTCGCTTCAAACAAACCGTCAAAGTTCGGAAGTGCCTGCTGGAAAACCCTATTATTGTAGTATTTCTGTTATAAGGTTTTTCCTTCAATGAAATGATGGAAAAGTTAAAGGTAACCATAAATTAACATCTAGTTGTCATTATTCTTAAATCAAACGTGACTCTCAGGGTCCAGCTGTTTTTAAGACTACAATTCTATTATTATTGAGCAATACAAATTGTGCAACAAGAAATACCACTCGTCCTACGGATTCGTGGTTTTATCATGCTATTTGTTCTCATAGTATTGCTGAATAACAAAGTTGTCGTTGAAAAATGGAAATTTATTGGTCATGTTGTATTATCTTCGATTAAATTCTCGTTTGACTGCTATTATCAG
>NW_019291675.1:42223-70532 GCF_000500325.1 Leptinotarsa decemlineata
AAGTACAGAGAGGATAATTCATAATATTTTCATTATTCTCAATCCTCGAAGTAACGAAAATATCAGTTTTTGGTCAAAATTCGATTGTTGATAGTTTGGTATGATCAAATAGCATCTCAATTCATTTACCATCTTGAAGGCGTATGCTATGCTTAGTTACTTTGGATGATGAACGGACTGATATGCTATTTAGTTATGCAAAATCAAATAGATTTTCTCTTTTGGCAATGAATATGTATGTTGAGCTATACCCGAATCGTCGTATTCCAAACATACAAATGTTTGTATGTTTGGAATACATGTGATTTTTTCAGTTTGTTCCAAGGGCCAATTTCTGCCCTCAACTATATTTCTAGACTAGGATAGTCGCAAAATGCGTTTCCTAAGCAAACTTATGCTTTTTTGCTTTACAATTATTATTGTGTATTGTGACACTTAACGACATCTAGTGGCGAGTAGTGGTACTATGTACTATCTTTTTCAGCTACACGTTTTGGCCCACCTAAAATAAAGTTCATTTGGAGTATGAGTTTCACAATTATTATTTTCTGAATAACAAATGAGGTCATTATTTGAAGCGTTGAAGCCACACACAAATAATACGAAAATTTCATTCAACGGACTCAAAGTCCGTTCATTGCCGTTTGGCGAGTAAAGTCATGAAATCGCGTTGAATAAATTGTCATCAGAATTTCTACCCAATGGAAAGTGTTTACATATTCAGGCCTCTTTCAATACGTCGCTTCTTTTCCTATTGCGGATACTTGATCGAGGAATTCTAATTATGCAATTTCAGATGCGACTATGCAAGATGACGGACGGTTGAGTAAATATCATCAAAACATCTGACTAATGAGATGAATTTCATCAGGAATTTCAAAGAAATTCGTCTGAAAATGTTGTTGAAACGTGATCAGCAGAACTCATTTAATTGTTTTCACGCAATAAACGGTCGGATTTTGTTTCTGATTTTATTAACAGGTGTCAATGAAAACGAAACTGGAATCAGTGATAGTATAAATAAAACTGAACGGTTTCGAATAATCCAAGTCAAGGTGACCCAAGTTGCCAACATCTTCAGAAGAATTAAATATGTTAAAATATGTTTTTCCGTTAACCAGCTGTCACCCGTTTATCAACGACAACTGTCAAAAGTCGAAACTTGTGCGAGCTAAGGGTTAACGGGGTCTTATCTCCTCACGTGTGAACTTACAATTGAAAGAAATGATTTTCAAAGTAATGACTATTTCGAAAACAATTCAAAACATTCATCTCTTAACTCTCCTATACGATACGATTCATCAAATAGAAGCAGCTTTTTTCTTGGCTAATATAATGACAGATATGCGGGCAGGTCTGTAGGAGTTTTTCTTTGCTCAGAAAAAGACATTTTCCAAAGTTAACTAACAATCCTTATATGAACCTTTTTTTCTATGAGGAGACTTGTTTCCTCATTGAAAGATAAATATGTAACGATAACTTTATTCAAGTGAAAAATACAGGGCTATCAGGAGTACAGGGGAGCCACAGACTGCGATTTCAGGACCATATTGTATTTCACGGCACTAACAATTTTATGCCGTCAAGCTGTAGAAATTTCATTATATGTGATGGCTCCAAATAGTCTGGGTCACAAGATCCTTTTTTTCGGAATTTCTATCCAAGGGCACCGAAAATTATGAACCAAAGCTCATTCGATTCGGAATGACCTCTAGCAACTTTTTGAAAAATTTCAAGAGAGGCCCAAAAAAGTGCAAAAGTTATAAACAATTCAGTAAAAAAAGGGGTTTGGTTTTTTGCAAATATCTCGGAAAATATCAAAGACATCCAAAAAGTGTAAAAAATGTTTTCTCGATACTTTACAAATTTTCATGCGCGCATTATTTTAAATATTGGTGATAGAGTTCAGGGAGATGACATTTTTTTTTAGTAAATTTCCTCCTCTTCAAGGATCTGTTGTCAAATTTAAGATAAGTATCTTTAATATTTTCCGAGATATTTGCAAAAAACCAAACCCCTACTTTTTTTAACTAAATTGTTCATAACTTTTGCAATTTTTTCTAGCCCCTCTTGAAATTCTACAAAAAGTTGCTAGGTAATTTCAAATTGAATGAGTCTTGGACTATAATTTTGGGTGCCCTTGGACAGAAGTTCCAAAAAGAGGATTTTATAACCCAGATTGAAATATCAATGAATATTTATTCTACTGTGTCTTGGTATAGATTGATCGATAGAGAATGTTGTTTTCTATACATTGACGCTGTTCATTTTTTTAAATTTTGATATTTTAGCTCTTTCCAGCTTATTACTATGATGATGTCGTTTAGTGAATTTTTAGCAATTCATTTCTACGAATTCAAATTGAATCAAAGCGTTGCCGAAATAGCTCGAAAAATAATCACGCATTTGGCAATGATAATGTTAATGAACGTAATGTTCCAGATCAAACCCTCATAGCAGACTTCTATCGACGAAATGTATCGAGAATTGCATCAGCGGGATTCGGCACTGGTCAATTGAAGAGGTCCGATGATGCTCCACTACAAAACCCGTCTGCACGCTCAACAAATCATCGTCCGAAAATGAAACGAATTGGGCGTCGAAGTTCTGCTTCAACCACCATACTTCCTAGACCTCTCGCCAACCGACTTTAATTTTTTCAAGGTGAAATGGACTTTATCGACTTTTCCAAATCCTTAGCACCCAGACCATTCTTGTTCGAAATCCCTATAATATAGCTCTTAATTGATTGATTTTTTAAACAAATTGAGAGAGCTGATTATTTTCATTTCGGAAAGTTTTACTTGCTTTTGGTTTTGAGTAGTATGAGGACCATTGAGAAATTATTTCTGTAACACGATACTGAATCCTTTTCGTGTATTGTAGTTGCATATTGGGTATTCTTCATTTTTGTGTTTCACCATCAGCACGCTCAAAAATAATTGCCTTATTTTAAATATCTCTCAATGTTGATAAATATCATCATTGAAATATAATCGACTACTCACAGAGCTATTGTAGGTATCCCATAAGCTATCTAACCACATATTGGTGAAGTTTGAACATTACTACTAGGTTTTTTGACTTTTGAGTTTGTTTTTTATGTTGAAATCACATTTCATATACTTGTCCAGAAGGGATATTTGAAATTTTCTGCTAAAGGGATACTGAAAATGATATCATTTTCGATATTGGTGAGTTTCCTAATAGTCATAGTCATTTATTTTCACCCTTCGTCATACAAAGTACATAGGCACGTCTTACAAGAAACATTTCATAAAGGAACACATAAATATGTACGTATATACAAAAAACATAATTATGATTTGTCGAATGAATAACACAGAAGTATTACATTACCAACAATTTAAAAATATAATTTAACAATTATATGCAACGAGGCATATGTTCTCTTTTATGAACAGGAGGGAACGAAGCAGCACCTTTGATGTGTGTGTTTTTTTTTTTTCTTCTTTCCTTATTGTTTGTTGAAACTCCTCTAGAACACTTTTGACCAAAGTGACACATTTCAAAATGTAAATGCACGGAAAAGTCAAAATTTTATTTCCAGTGAAACAGTTTCTACAACTTTCCCGATAATCTAAGTGGAAGATCAACCGCACTATACGCTTTTGAGCACAGAAAACTCTGTTGGTCTCTCAGTCAAAAAATCAAAAATCAAAAACTCTGGTTTACTTTGCCAAGCTTTCGCTTCTAGTGGGAAGCTTCTTCAGGGCCTATAATTTATTGAATTGTGGGTTTTTTTGCCAATGAATAAAATTACAAATCATACTTACAGTAAAAATGAGTAAAAAACAATCAATTGAACATATAAATCGACGAAAAAAGTTAAAAGAAGTTGAAAAATGACATTTATGTGAAGGTATGACATTTGTCAAACCAAAAAAACTCCATTAATGTAATAATTGGCTCCAAAATTGTGCCTTGGGGAACCCCCAATCAATTGTTTCAAAATTACTGTGATGATCGCTTATACCAACACATTGAATTCTAATTTGTTGAATAATCTTCATTGATTTTGCGATGTATATCAATGAACTGACTTTATGTGACTGTGAAACACACTGTATCAAAACCTTGTGTATTTGATATTGAAAACTGATAATAGTATTCTTATATTTAACCTCGCATAAAAAATAGTTATTGAACATAAAAAGACAGTCGAAGGTTGCGAAGGATCTCATTAGATAATTAGGGAAACTAGTGCATATAACGAGAGGTTGTGACAAATAATTAACATTGACGAAAGAATTGCTGTCGTAGAACTGTATTGAAATAGTTTTTTCAATCTCTGTTGTCCATTAAACGTGTAGGTGCACTCGTTCTTGACATCAATATCAACAGCTAATTGTATATTAATTATGAGGAATTTGTCAACTCAAAATGCCAGTTTATGAAATATGAGCCGGAGGTGATTTACAAGGTGTGGTGATTTCAGGAAAATGTTTCAACGAATTTGAATTAATAGTTCATCGATGAATTTGGACGTAATCGATATGAGAAAAGATATGGCAGTAGTGCTTGTGATAATATACATTACCATATCAGGAAAACATCCTTCTGACTTTTTACTTGTCCGTATTCATACAAAGGAAGGAAAAAATTAGTTAATTGCGTTTTTCCTTCCGTTCCATTCCTTCCCTTCTAATTATCATCAGATAATTAATCAGATTAAAATATTTTGATAATTGAAATTTTCCAACTTTGATGATTTTAGGAATAGTTCGTCGATGTAAATAGAAGGTGAGGTGTGAGAAGAGTTCAGCCTAGAAGGAAGATTTTATTGAGGTGTAGTATTTTCCACCAGTTTTGACCTAGATGAAAACGACAGGCAGCAGTTTCCACCGACGGTTATACTACCTTGATAGCTGAATCTATCGCTTTTTCAAAATCTGCACAGAAGCTGAAAAAGTATCTTTCAATTCATTGCACAGATCTTCAACTGAACGGAAGACGAATTCATAAGACAATTGCCCTTCATCCGGCAACAGAAAAAATAATAACGGGATGTACGTCTTGTTTCGAAGTCCATGAACAGTGAATAACCGATGAAAAGGCTTTGGACAACTGTAAAATGTACGATTAACAAATACAGATTGTAATTCACATGGATTTCTGAGACTTGAAACTGTAGCAGACAATATTCTCGATGGAATCGTTGATTTGAAGGAAATGTTTGGACACATTCGCATCAGTTTTCATGCTATTGAGAGCGTCATGAAAACCATTAAACGACTGGGAAAGTTTAGGACGATTGAACAGCTTGCAGTGCTCAATATTTCTGCGAATTAGAGCAACATCTTGAGAGCACAGTTTTGGAGCGTCAGTTCTCCACATTTCAGCATGAACCAGTCGATAGCTTTCCTTTCCTTTTCAAGCTCAACTTTTCCTGCTTCAAACGGTGATCGTCGTATTTCCAATGATCTGTACGCTTGAGCACTGATGAGCCAATGCTTTGTGCCAACGGAATTCAAACCCATCAACAAAGATTAGGGTTTTACCTTTCTCACTAAGCATTGATTCGTACTGGATATTCTCCATGATAAAAAAAGAAGTTAATAAAGAAAATTATGGAATTATTACTTCAGAAAGGAGAAAACTATGCAAAATTCAAGAAAAAACTTTTAACAATAATTATAACGTAGTGTATTTGCTTGTTTCAATAGAATTTGATGTGTTTGTAACCGTGACGAGAAGTCAAATGGTTTAAAATTTTGGATTACGTGACAAAATTAGAGTTTGCCCCCACTCCAACACTGATTCTTTTACTTTTCTCTCTTTGCATTTTCTGGTGAGCAGTGGGTGGAGGCGCAATTGGAGGAAATTGAGGTACAAATTTCAACTATGATACACAACTCCAATCTAATATACTGCTCTGCTGACGACATCATCTTTATCTAGACATTTTAGGACATCGGCTGCGGATGCATATCTTCACCGGCAGCAAGAGGTTGCTTTCTGCTTCGATAAGTTTGTCGAGGAAAACAATGGACACTAATATGTCTTGGCACAATCATGTCTCTGGAATCGCAAAGGCTGCTTCTCAAAAGCTTGGAACACTGTTCCGAACCAGAAAACTACACACCTCAGCAACTTTAAATGCTTCATAGAGCTCAGATCAGACCTTCTTCGAAGTATTGTTCCTAAGTATAGAGCTCCGCCTCCAAGCATACCCTGAAGCTGCTGGATTCCATCCAGAAAAGAACCATTCGCCTGATTGGAGACGCGAACATCACTTGCAACCTTGATAGCCTGGAACATCGAAGAAAGGTTGGGGATTTGTCTCTCTTTTATAGATACTTTGACGGGAAGTGTTCAAGTGACTTGGCACACTTGATTCCTCCAAGAGCGGTATATATCAGAAATACGCGACGAACTGTGGCTGCCCATCGTTTTGAATTTCAACTTAGTACATCTCGAACTTCACTGTTCAAGAACTCTCTCATCTGATGAACTGCTTTCATGTGGAATTAACTTTCTGAGTACGGTATTCCAAATGGATTTGATTTCCATTTACTCAAATCCAATGTGAGTCGCCACTTTTGTGCCTGAGTTTATTTGGTCGAGTTTGAATAGGTGTGAGCCACAATGAACTCTTGCGGGTTTCGATGGAAGGTCGCAACCCGCACTTCTAACCTGACCAAACTTAACCTAACTGTCTAATAGTAACCTAATAAGAAGTTCAACGTAATGTTTTTGTTTCAACTCAGGCAGGTGCAGCACTGTTTTTTCATGGAGTGATGTGTGTGTGTTTATCAGTTGTACCTTCAGCTGATTAAAGAAAAAATGACGAATGCACTACATGATTTCATCACTCAGTAGACCGAAGAAATAGTCTGAGATGATAAGTTCAGTTCAAGAACCATGAGGAATAACTTCAGATGATTCTAGAGAGAACGACGAATTCCCAAATATAGTTTCATCTGCCTCTAGAATATGGTGAACTGGCCTGGAATGATCAAGTAAGATAAGAAAATATTAGGAATAACAGAAGATCGAAGAAAAAACCTTCACTGATGCTATAAAGAGTATTGATATTTTGTTGACGTCTCTGACAGAAACTGTATTCATACATTCATACGATATAGTCTTCAGACTTGTTTTGATTTTGGAAAGAAATAGTCGCACCTTAAGTGGATATCAGACATTGGATCACACCAGGCAAGCATTTTATGGAATATCTGTTTGAAATCTGTTTAAAGTCTGTTTTTCCATTAATCAGCTGTCGCCCCCATACGATTGACAACTCTTAGAAGTTGAGAAACTTGTGCAAGCTAAGGACTAACGAGGTCTTACCTTTTAACGTGTGATTCCTAATACGGTTGCAGAAGCATCCCAGCTTCAACCAGATAAATTCTCTCGAGAAAAATATCTGTGGTCGAGGCAGGAATCGAACCCACGGTCTTCCGATCGTGAATCAGGCGCACTACCACCGCGGCCAATTGCACAACATATAATGACAACAAACAACAAATATGTTTGAATGTGATTGACAATGTTTCATGATGAATTTCACCAGTTCGGACTTCCATTGTCCAATATATAAAATGATTTGAAATCCCCGAGACACCTAAAAGAGAAGAATTAAAAAATGAATAGCTGAAAATAAAAATTATATCAAGCAAAAATCTGAAATGAAATAGAAGTGAAATAAAATACAAGTAAAAATAGAACAATTGAACAAACATTGAATAAAAATGAAGAAATGAAAAAAGAAAATAAAAATAAAAAGTCAAGAGATTGTTTCGATTGTTGTTACCTACAATTGTCATCGGGTGATGCCTGGATTGATTCCTCCGAGAGACGACTATTCTACTTCATTTGATGACCCATCAAATGAAGTTGAAATTCACCAGAATGGTATTCGACTCCCAGACAGCGAAGTTGCAAATAATTTCAATATACAATTTTCCAAATATGTGGTCCAACAAAATACAAACCTCAGTTATATAGCTGATAACATACAGGTTTGTCCCAAATTAATTTTTTATCATCCTCTAGCAGAGTATGATGTTATTGAGTTGATTAGAAGTTTGAAAAATTCCAACTCAAGTAGCCAAGATGAAATAACAAACAATCTTCTTAAAAAATATTGTTTTTGAATTGTGAAGTCCCATAAAACATATTATAAACCTTTCCACTGTACATGGAATATTTTCTGAAATCTTGAAAATGGCAATTGTCTCTCCTGTGCATAAAAGAGGAGACAAAAGCCTGTATGAAAATTACAGGCCAATTAGTCTACTCCCAAGTATTTCCAAGGTTTTTGAGTTGAATATCAAAAACCAGTTATTGTCTTTTTTCGCAAATAATAAACTTCTTTCCCCAAATCAACACGGATTTACTAAAAGTAAAAGCACAGAGGCTTTTCAAAAGCCTTTGATTGTAAACATGGGCAAAAAATAATCACCTTGAACTCAACATATCTAAAACCACGCTGATGAAATTCACAATGAGCAATGTTTAAGAAAATTTTTTTATATATAAAAACGAAGATCGACAAATTGAATCTTGTGCAACCACCAAAATGCTAGGTCTAACTCTTGATTATAAACTTAATTGGGTTCCTCACATAGATACTCTCTGTAATAAACTAATAAAAAACTGTTATGCTCTCAGGTTTATGGCTAATTTCTGTAGTGAAAAAGTCTTATTAAGTTTGTACTATGCGACTATAAACTGCTATTTAAGATACGGAATCTTGGATTGGGGTAAAAGCTCTTCTACTGAAAGAGTGTTTATACTCCAAAAAAGAGCCTTCAGAAATTTGGCTGGAATAGGGTGGAGAGACTCATGTAGGAACGTTTTCAAAAACTATGGAATATTTACAGTTGTCGGTTTGTATATCTTTGAGTTATGTAGTTATGTTTACATGAACAAACGTATATTTTCAACCCAGCAACATAGTTATATTACCTACCCGTTATACAGATTTTCTGATGCCCAACACTCACAGAACGACCTTATTCCAAAAAAGTTTCCTTTATCTCGGCCCGAAATTCTTCAATAAGCTGGATGACTCAGTTAAAAACTTTTTATATATTTATTACTTACTAGAAGGGAGTCTGCCCTTTTTTTTTAATGTGTTTTTTTGAAGTTTTTCTTGTTTTTTCATAAAATGATGTAAAAAATAATTTTATACTTTCAAATATATATTGGTGTAATAGTTTAGTGTGAAAACG
This sequence comes from Leptinotarsa decemlineata, assembly GCF_000500325.1. Taxonomy (NCBI): domain Eukaryota; kingdom Metazoa; phylum Arthropoda; class Insecta; order Coleoptera; family Chrysomelidae; genus Leptinotarsa; species Leptinotarsa decemlineata. Next base: position 51,427 of record NW_019291675.1, read on the forward strand.
CTCTCTTTATTTACGACGTATTTCTCTGACGTATTTCTTGTTATTGTATGAAGATATTGTGAAAAATAATTTTATATTTTCAAACAAGAAAAATAAATACTACTACTACTACTACTACAACTACTATTTCTCTCGAACGACCTTGAACGACCCATAAATAGTCATCTCTCGGAGGAATCAGTCCAGTCATCACCCGAAGATGATTGTAGATAACAACAATCGAAACGTCGTGAACTAACGTGGCTTGAAATCTCTTGAATTTGTATTTTTATTTTCTTTTTTCGTTTCTTCATTTTTATTTAATTTTTGTTCAATTGTTCTATTTTTACTTGTATTTTATTTTACTGTTATTTCATTTCAGGTTTTTGCTTAATATAATTTTTATTTTCAGGAATTCATTTTTTAATTCTTCTCTTTCAGGTATCTCAGGGATTTCAAACCATTTTATATATTAGACAATGGAAGTCCGAACTAGTGAAATTTAAACAACAAATATAATGATATTCATTCAACAAATGAACCACATATTAGTTCATAGATTGAAACTGATGTTATGGAAGAATATGGAAGAATACAATGATTTTCCCCAGAATAACGAATAGAGTTTGTTCTTCGAGGCGCGAGTCCTCTGTAGGTTTCCAGATTTTCTATTTCGATTCTGAACAAGAAGAAGACAAACAAGAAAAAAAGGACGAAGGAAACAAACTGGCCAGTCAGTCATCCCAACATGATTTCACTTGATTTTGTGTTGTTGGGTAACCCGAACTTCAATGAATCGGAAGATATTCAGATTTTGAAGTATGAAACAGTATACATAGAACTTTCACATGCGGGTTTTTCAAAAATATAAATCGATGTGTTTCATGATTTTTATTGAAAATTATTATTGGTATTATTGTGAATGCATTTATGTGTGTGTGTTCACTGTTCAACATATTGTATAAATGAATTATGATAATGCAATTTTGAGAGGACGAAAACTGAAAACAAATTGAAATCTGCAAATGGCAATGAAATCCCCAGTAATAATTGCTATAACGAGTATATTCAGTTATTCGATTCCATTTGTATCTCAGCAAGTTTGATGTGTTACAAAATCCATTACCTCACATCATATGAGTGTTGAATTACCTTAGATTTGAAATAGTTGAGGAAATTATTTTTGGTCTTACCTAATTCCGTGAAAAAAATAGAATGTGTGTAATGCAACACCCAATTTGTTTGAGAAACTTACGTAAAGTATGATACGTGCATATTATTATAGAATCGACAATTGCTTATGTGATATTTTGGAATGATATCACATGCGTCTTGATTTCATAACAGGCGGTTATACAGGGCGTTCCGAGGATGAGTTGCTGAATTTGAGAAATTGCCCACAGGATTTTTTTTATTTCCTGGTTCAAGAATACATGATGAGGAATTCAAAATACAATTAGAGTTTTTCAATTGGGATAACATAAAGATCAGTGAATAGTACTTTGTAAATCTCAAAAAAAATTAGGGAATAACAATATTTGAAATAATTATGTCCTGAATAAAGTCTTAAGATCACACTTCCGCAAGTATACTTCAGTGTGCTTTGAAAAATGAAAATCATTTAACAACTACCTCTCTTTGCTAATACTACGACGGATATTGAATCGTGCGAGCTATTTTCTGACATGCTTCTACCAAACCTCACTGAGTACAAGGCTGATACTTTTTCCATGTAGCTATTGCCTTATTTTTACTTGACTCAGCTCAGAATTACACCGTTCTGAGCTGAGGTTTTTGAACCTCAAGACAAATTATTACACTGGACTAGAAATGTTAATGCATTTGAATGGAATTTTGAAATTTATACACAGCGAGTTTTGATATTGAATCATTGATTTTATTCCACGAACATTACAGAGGTTTATTTGCACAAAACTGTTGAAACAATGGTTGCAGCGAGTTGTTGAATGTAGAAATGGAGTTGACAAGTGTTACTTCTTCTTCTTTTTACTTTTTGGCTATGCTTTTCGAGCAATTTGCCAGTCATCGGTAATTTGAACCATCACCCTTCCCTCAGGTATTTAGGTTGTATTAGTCGAGTTGATTTCATTATCACCTCATCAATCTTCCTTCTGCATTTTTCATATATTGGAATATAGATGAAATACCAGTCCAGAGAAACCAAAACCAATTATTTTTTATGTTATTTCAATAACTGTCCATGATTTCGCGATATTATTTCTTCGGAGTCTAAAAACTTCAACTTTTGTTTAAGTCGCCCTGAATCTATGCAACTGACAGTTCATTATCATCGACATGGCAGCAGTGCTCATTTCCATATTTTTTGTTAAATTCCCAATCTGGGAAAGAAAGTTTTTGGCTTTTTACTACTCCATCTTGAAACAAAAAATGTGGGAATCTTTCAGAAAAAGGAAGGAAGAAATCAATTTTAAAAGTAACTCTATACATAGATTTGTAGATTATGCAAAGAAGTAACTTTCAAACACAAGCTGGAAGAAAAATCCCTTCTGAACCAGCTACTTTCATTTGAACATTGACTTATACAAAAAAGACAGTACCAATATGGATAACATTTTAAAAAAAACATTCATATAATTACAACGCAATAAGTTTGATTTACATATGTCATCGATGACATTATAATGACATTCATTCGCGTATTCGATTAAATCCCAGCCAAAGAAATCTTGTTTAAATTGATAGAGAGGTTGACAGTGTTCAATGTAAGAGAAAATTCTACCTTTCATTCAGAAGGTGTAGGAATCCTGTGAATGATATCGGATTCATTTCCATAACGAATGTTTGGAATACAAACTGAGTAGAAGAAAGTATTTTTTGTATAATTCAGTGTTCACATGAAAGTATTTGTTTCGAAAAAAAAAAAAAATATTTGTGTATTTCAATGTTCAAATGAAAGGAGCTGTTTCAGAAATGCTTTTATTGCGCTTTTTGAATTGATTGCTTCCTTTCGTTCTTCGGAAGATTTTCATAATTTTTGTATCAAGATGGAGTAGTAGAAAGCCAAAAACTTTCTCAAATATAACCCTTTCAATTTAAGCGTTTCTTTTGGTTTTGTGAGGTATATTACGAAAAAATAAATCTTCTGATTTCAAATCTTGCATAAATGAGGCTAAACTAAACTAACCCAGTATACTGAAAAATTATTTTCTCTCTGTCCTTCCACTGGCTAGCCACGAATGCCATGAAAAATGAAAGGTTCCGGTAAGAGTCCTTCATTCCAGACATAAGAGTCCTTTCCGATTTATATTTTGCCTTAAGTGTCCTCAATACGTTTGATGTTATATTCTCTCATTAATACAAAAGTAGGAAATTCATTTGAAGGATTTCCAGGAATGCTGTGGACTGTACTTCAACTTGGATAACTTCCTAGTTTGAGAGGAAGTGCAGTTTTATGATTCTTGGAAAACCGTGAATAGAGATGAACAGACGTAAAATTCGCTACTTTGAATATTCACGTTCGTGATCGCTGTGGATTGTTTGAAAATGCTGAATTTTTATGATATACAAAAAGGCAGTGAAAGAAATATTCAACAATTTTTATGTTTCTCATTTGAAGAGATGAATTTTTTCGTAAACAGTTGACTAACGTATTTTTTTTTTCTTTCAAGATGGCATCCTAGGCTCACTACTTATAATGACTTACAATGGATTTAATACGGAAAAGGTTTTTGAAAGTATTGCTCAATTGAAAGTGAATGCGTTTCGAACTAATGAATTGAAAATGGGAATTATGATTGTTCATCTTTTTTTAGTAAAACGGCCATCCATATATTTTTCCCCACCCTCTATGTGTGTTGATGTACTATGTAGTTTAGTTGAATTATGACGTTAGAAGTTGGGGCTGCTATCCTGCGAACAACAAGTCGGCGAGATGTCTGAATTTGCCTGTCTATAATTATTCCTGAGTACTTCGACAAATTTTTTTCTAGAATGTATGTCACAATGTTCACCAACAAAGTTTTGTTCGGCTTCGTTTCTAACATCTGTCCAAGGTTCGTCCTTATAAAGTATTGCTACATCATCAGCAAAACTGATGATTTCAACTGTAGATCGATATGAGGTCGATAGAGGTCCAAGAACCGTTCCTTGTGGAACTCCATAAGAAACAGCCCTTGAAGAACTCACTATTCCATCGATTTGTACTACTTGTTTTTGTTCTGACAGATAGTTATTAGTTGGTATGCGGGTCCCCTTATCCCGAAGGCTTTTGATAGATCTATAGAAACGCAAATTAGGGGATTTTTTTGTTTATGGCCTTAAAGCGTATGTCGCATCTTCTGTACTTCGTCTTTCCCTAAATAGGAGAGAACTTAAATTTTCAAAAAAAAAAATAAAAATTTGTGTTTTCACAATTTTCTCGAATATTTATAGTCCGGTCAAATTAGACTAAAAAATAATAGTGAAGGTACATAAATTCACAACACGCTGCAAATGCGTGTAATTGTTCAAAATTACGAATGATTGCAATGCCTGAAAAAAAATTATTCGAAGTCAAAGGTCAAAAATCTCAAGAAAAAATTGGTTTTTTGCGATTTTCAGGAAAACGGTGAGTTTTATCAGAAAATAACATCAGGTAGAAATTGTAGATCATAAAATTCTCTACAGAAAATGTATCAATATTTTTTTTCTTAGAGCCACCGTTTCTGAGATACGACGAGTCAAAAAGTTGTAAAAGCTCCGAAAATAGAGCCAAAAGCGGCCTTTCGTCACTCTGAACAAAAAAGATTTGGAGCATATTTGTCATAACTGCAATAGTCTAAAAGTTATTATAATTATAAAAGCGAAGGAGCGAATGAAAAAGACAAGTATCAAGGTATCGCAATATTAAAAGTTTTATAAAAAATAGAATAAATATTTACATTTAATATGTTTAAATAATTTTTTTTGTTTTTATGTCAGTGACGAAAGTCGCGCGGAAGCCAGACTACCCGCTTCTGGCTCTATTTTCAGGGCTCTGTGAACATTATAAATAATCGAGATACAGTTTCGGAAGTTGAGATTTTTTTACGCAAATTCATTGATCTATTCAAATATTTTTTCAAATTCACAAAATTTTCAAAATTTTCCGAGATATTAAGAAAAAACTAAACTTCGATTTTTTTTTCACTTAATTGTTTATAACTTTTGTAATTTTTATCGGCCCGTTTTCGGACCTTTCCTTAAACTCTCTAGGCAAAAATACGAATCGAATGACACCTTGGTCGTAATTTTTGGACAGGGCTGAAAAATGTTACAGAAAAAAGTACATGGGAACTGGACTATATCTCAGGAATGAAATCTTTTGTCAGCGTTATCACAAGGTTTTCCCAAAAATTAAGTTCAATAAGAATTTCATGCAAATGAAATTGTGGGTTACACCACTTCAATTTTGATATGAACTGCATTTCCAACTTGTTTGACGAAATACTGTTGTTTTCGTCCATAACTTTACTTTGGAATTACTGTCAGTTTCAAGTTTTTTCATTCCATAATATCACGAATCTTTGGATGGTTGACGGACGATACAGACCAATAGATAATATTCATAACTCCCCGATAGCAATAAGTCGGATATTTTCAATCTGGAGATGTGAAAGAAAAAGAGTAAAACGGAAATTGTTTTCATGGTGAAAAATTGATTGTTACTTTCTAAAGATTGAAAATGTGGTGATACAATTTTGTTGGGTATATTGCTGGAATTACTCTTATGATTTGTGAAATAGATAACCGAAACGTTTTTCTGAAATATGATTTTCAGAGCTAGATTGGTTTAACACAGGGAATTTTTGTTCAATCAATGTTCTTGGCGACTTCGCCATAATATTGGCGCATTCGCCAAAATATCATTTTTGAGAAGGTGAATATTTCGTAATAAAATTCGAAACATTCACTTCTTCCAATTATCCTAAATAGTTGGATTAGGCAATAATTTCCGGATAACAACTACTTTCTTGGCTGATACTACGGTGGACATGCATCCCAAAAAAGTAACTGGTGTGGATTTTGGTCTTGCATCGATCCATATTGGCCAGGCTATTGGTCAAAGACGAGCACTATTATAGGTCAATGATAACCAACTTCTGTTGGACTGAATATCATTCACAGGATTGCTATACAATATAGTGAATGAAAGAGGTGATATTTCACTTGCATGGAAGACTGTCATCTACACTGGTGGACATCCGATGTTTCGGCTTAAGACACTTGCCCTATTACCTCTTCAGCATTAAATCAAGTCATGCTGTTTGGAGGTGAATATCATAGACGAACCTTATCTGTGGCTATTGATATTAATATGAATGATGAGCAAATAGCGTTAGTTGATGAAACAAAAAATCTAGGCGTAGTAATGGATGCGAGCTTGAGGTTCGAAAAGTGTTGAATTAGATTTCATTAAGTGATCATGTTTTATCCTTGTTTATTTATGTTCTATTGATTGAAAAAAAAGATGTATAGTTGCTATAAATAAAGTTCATGTTTTTGCTGTAGTTGAAATTCGCCCACAACTTTATCTTTCATATAAAAAGTACTCTGTGTTGAATTAGTTTCTACAACAGGCTGTGGGCCCAGAGTACCTTGCTCTGCATATCTGAAGAAAGTATAAAGTATTTGCTGTATTTTCAACGAAAATAATAAGCTGCATTATCATTCTGACATTGACAACTTAATTGCTGAACATGGCTCAAACTGAGACTGCAAGAATTGCGAAGTTCGATGGTATCAATTTTCAGTTGTGGAAATTCAGTGTTTCCATTGCGTTGAGAGCCAATTAGTTGATTGATATAGTAACCGAAAAAAAAACTGCCTTAAGTACCTCAAATGCTGATGAAGTAAAGAAATGGGAGAAGAAAAATAACCAAGCTATGGTTATATTTCTATCATCTATCAATGAAGATCAGTTAAATTGTCTAGTTAACTGCCAAACTGCCGATGAGATGTGGAAGAAAATGATTATGGTACACGAGCAAAAGACTGAAGTATCAAAACATATGATGTATCAGAAATTCTACGAGCTCAATATGTCCAAAACTCAAAGTATTGCCAATTTCATTGCCGAAGTTGAATCCATAGTAAAGCAGATAACAAATTTCTCCTCAGTTCTGGTATGAATAGGACGTCTGCGATTACCTTGTCCTTCCAAACACCATTAATATTTGCTTTCACGTTAATATCACCAACAGCTGTCACTTTTACAAGTTTATTGTCTGCAACTCGAACAGAAATTTCATCTGAAACTGTTTTCAGGTCGTGAAACCAATTTTTTCTAAATGACATATGTACACTTGCGCCAGTATCACCCAACCATTTTCTTCATTCTCAACCCAATCTTCTATATCAATTGGTAGATCACAAATGAGAACTTCTTTGGAACGTTCGCTGATTGATTCATTTTTGGAATGGAATTTATCAAATTTCTTTTTTTTTCGGCTCGGACACTCTCCACCAATGACCTAACTGCTTGTAACATCCGCATTTCGTTTTCAGTTTAAATTCTTGGATGTTTGATTTTCTAGTGGAATTTTTCGGATTGTGACGTATTTTCTTGGATTGAATTTGGAGAGCAAAACTGTCATCTTTGTTATCTGAAACAGATAACTTCTGCTCCTCTTTCAGAAGTCTAGCTACAAGATCTGAGAGAGTTTGTTTACTGGAGTCGACTGACGCAGTTTACGCTAGCGATATCATCACATGAAAATCAAGAAGTGGGTATATTTTCACGATCAATGGGGGCCCTGTTACTTGGTCCTCGCAAAGACAGCAAGTTGTTGCACTATACACAACCGAAGCTTTTTTGGATGCAGAGAAAGTGTTTGGCTGCGAGAGTTGTTGACAGAATTTAACGTTTTGTCGTCAATGTTGATAATCAAAGTGCAATAAAACTTGCATACAATCCAGAATTTTACAAGAGAACAAAACATATAGATGTTGAATATCACTACATTCATGAAATTGTTGAAAGTGGAAAGGTTTCTGTCAAATACGTGGAATCTGAACTTCAATTGGCTGATATTATGACAAAACCTTTATCAAGAGACAGGATTAAGTTTCTGCGTTCCGAACTGAATATTTTAGATCTTAATGGAATAGGGAGAGTGTTGAATTAGATTTCATTGAGTGATTATGTTTCGTCATTGTTTATTTATGTTCTATTGATTGAAAAAAAATATGTATAGTTGCTATAAATAAAGTTAATGTTTTTGCTGTAATTGAAATTTGCCCACAACTTTATCTTTCATATGAAAATTAATCTGTGTCAAATTAGTTTCTACAACAAAAAGCATATCAAAATATTGATACAGCGTGCTTATTCTATGGAAACCGACATCTTTTTTTCAATGAACATAAAAAATATACTCTGTGAAACACTAGTTTTGTCATTATTCAATTACGCCGATGCCCTATGTGTACCTAATATAATTGTATAATACAAAAATAGAATTCAGAAAGTTCAGAATTCATGTCTACGTCTGAGTTTTGGAGTACGAAGACGGCAAAGAATTTAGCATAAACTATGGAAAATTAGATCGCTTAATATGGAAAACAGGAGGAAGCTATATTTAGCTAATTTGCCATAGCATTATTGTCAATAAAGGGCCAGGGTATCTTCATAAAATTATTTATCCCACTGATATACAAAACATAAGTATCAGAAATAGAGGATTATTTAGTGTTCCTTTTTTTGCGACAGAAATTTTTAGACGGTCGTTTAATAATTACCAAGTATATATCTTTTACATCCCAATTCCTTCGGAACTTAAAAACCATAGTGTTGAAAAATTCAAAGATCTCTTTGAGACTCAACTTTTGCTTCGTCAGAAATAAATACTTCATTTCTGAAATTTCACATAAAATAACATATGGAGTATTTAGATTCTGATGGAAGATACACTAATGATCTGGTTGAATTTTCAAGTTTCATTTACTTTCCGAACTGTTAATTCTCGTGTTTTGAGTGCACACAGGTACGTAAGAACACCAAAGGACACAATTTCAAGTTGAAATAATGGTTGATTTTCTTTTTTCCTTCCTATTGTACAATTCAATTCTGGGATAGATAATTAGATAATTTTCATTGAGGAATGCATTCGCAATGAGTAATTGGAATGTTATATCAAATTAGAACACATCCCTGTTTTTGGGTCAAGTGGAAGAATATTTTTGACGGGTCTAACACCTAACAAAAATAAACTTCGTCCTTTATTTTCAATAATATCTAGGATAGTTATCCATATTTTCTGTTCCTTTTTTTGCATATATTCATTTGAAAATAATAAATACGATTACTATTATTGTTATCTGGATAACATTTTATCACGAATTAGTTCAATCTATCCATGTTATGGATACCAGTATGTAATAACATTCATTCGCTTATTTCTTATTCAGTTGTGTTGTCTTCAACTACAGTTTTGATGATTTCAATAACTCCTTCTATTCCAGGTTCAACTTTAAATAAAGAATATACATCTTCCCAGCAAATATTTGTAATATCTTGAAGCAATTTTGCATTGTCCAACATATATATCGACTCATTTCTGGTGTTGCATTATTTTCCCTCCAAAAATATTTATGAAATGATCATATATAATGATCAGTAATATCGGTTCTGAATGGTAACAAAATATCTAATGGGCATGAGGTCAAGTGTTTGATTCGTCCTCACTTCTGAGGTATTCATTTATAGCAGACAAAACCCTTGAAATGAATTGTTAATATTTTTATTCGACACAGCAATTCATTTCCCACTTCATGTTCCATCATCGACTTAGAATTAATTCACCATACACGCTTGGACCCTCGTAATAAATATTTTCATTCCCCCATAACTCTCTCATAACTCTCTCCGTGTTCGATCTAATCGAATTTTTATCGATAAATTATGAAATAACCGAGCTGGACTCAACGGTCTCAGCGATAAAACCGAAAAAGAGCCCTCTGCATCTTTATTTACACGAAATTGAAAATTCTGATGATGTCTCCACATAAAGATCGCCAGCTGAAATGTAAAATCATTGAGAGGCTTCGCTCTTATTGTTTGGGGAGAACGGACGACAATCTTTGAGGGATCACACAACATGTCAATAAATATCGGAAATTTTTATGGCGCTGTAAATATGTAAATGGAGGTCATAAAGAAGGTCCCGCGAAAATGGATACGCTCATATTTTGTTTACGCTTGGATGGAGTGAAAAATAGAACAGCCACTTCCACAGAATGTGTCAATACGGTGGTTCTTGAAAGTGAGTAAATAATATTTCTTGCTTTTTTGAGTATTAATCTTTTCAAAATAAAAATGGAATGGAAAAAAAAGATCTGCTGAAGTATGATATGGAGCAAATTGGAAAGTTCAACCCGGAAAGTTAGTATATCGTGAGGTGAATACTACAACTAGGTAAGTACCAATCAGATGTTTCTGGAAAAACTCAAATTATTTTTTTTTTCTGATTTTGGCATCGCTTTAGGCTTTGCCAAACAAAGATTGAACACCTGGATGGCAAAAAGATTTATGGACTTCTGTTGGACTACAGTAGGAATCAATTACGATGTCTAACAGGCCTTCTTACTCGTCAATTTCATTTGAATCATCTTATGGATAGACTCGGGCTGCCGAAAGCTCAGAGTAACAAAAGACAATAGAGGGGTTTTTTCCATCCTTACATTGAAGGCAGCATAACTTTGTTTGTTTACGAGAAGTGACTTGAACCATAAAACAGTGGCAGTTGGTTTAGTTGATAATCGGAGGGATATTATAATAGTAAATTTATAAAATATTGGATAAAATATCGGAAAGCAATTAAATAAATAAATAAAATATATGAAATAATTTCATGCTAGTAAACGAACACAAACACAATCAGATAATATTAAAATACTAATGAGGAATAAATGAAGAAAATCGATAATACTAATTGAAGCACAGTCACATATAAATAATTGATATGCTGAATGGAATTTATAATTTTACAAATGATACAGAAGTAGATACGATTTTAGAACATGGACACATTTCAATGTGCATTTTTGAGGTCTATCAAACAGTGTATCTCAATTCTTGATTTCACATTGATCCATTTCTTGGCTTCCCGCTTGAATAGGGACAGTGAATTGAGATTCTTAATTTCAGTTGGAATTTTATTGAATAGTTTGGGAGCAAGAAAAACAACATCTCTGTCCAATAGTTTTAGTCATCTCAGGTACTTTCAAGGCTTCTTTCTTATATCGAGTGTTGTATATATGATGTACGTGTTTGCTTGATGAAATATATTTCCTTTGGTATACTAAGAGTGTGAGTAAAAAAGTTTGGCGTATATCAAGAAACCCTGATTCCCTATATGTATGCCTTTATAATAGAGCGTATGGTTTACTGGGTTGAAATTGAATTATTTCAAATGAACTAATTCATAACAATGATAAATGTTAATTTCAAAAGTAACAACTATCTGTTCCATCCAGTAGCGGTTGAAACTTTTGGTGTTTATGGCCCGGAGTCTCTGTTATTCGTTCATGAACTCGGAAGAAGAATAGGCCAAGCAACGAAAAATCACCGTTCTACCTCTATTTTATAGAAAGAATTAGTACTGCTTTTCAACGTGGCAATGCTGCTTCGGTCCTTGGAACTATTCCTCCTTCACATAATTTTGATGAGATTATGCATTGCTCTAATTTCAGTACGGAACTGAAATATCTTCGAAACAAGCCGAGATATTTGGATATTCATCAGTCTCTTATCAAGGTTGATTCACAAGTGATTGATCCACCTTCTTCTTTTTCAGTGCGGTCAGTGGACTCATTCTTGCCCCCCAAATATGAGTTGCAGTCCTCGTGGTTCTGGTTCCCTTTCAGTGGAAGAGCTTCATGAAGCAAGAGCAGAATCGATTCCTCTACGAAACCCTTCTTCACTTGGAAGGATCGATCGCAGCTTGAGAAATGCAAACACTTGCTACATGAATAGCGTTTTACAGGTGTTGTTCATGACGAAGAATTTCAAGAACGAGTTTTTAATGATGAACGAGAACGGGAATGTTTCCTACTTATTCGTCAAACTCAAACATCTGTTTATGCAGCTGCAGTTTCGTAAGAATGTATTATCTTTCCCTCTAACCGATTTCCTGGAGTCTTTGAAGTACACTAGATACTCGTTAGGACAACAAGAGGATTGTTCCTAATTCTTGGGGTTCTTGTTGAATACTCCATCTCGTCTTGTGTTTGTAAATCTTTTGCTGGAAAAATCCTAACTTGTTTACTCTGTAATAAATGTTAAAGAGGTAGCGAAAACTTATGTGAATATCTGGAACTTCATTTAGCTTTTCCTAATATGACTCATAACCAGTCCGTGCAAAGTTTATTGTTAAATCATCTGAAAATGGAATTTCTAACAGATGATGATCGACTGTATTGCCAAACATGCGCCAAACTAGCTGACTGTTATAGGAAAACAAGTATAACTGAGGCACCAGTCAATCTAATAATAACACTGATGATCTTCAAACAAGTCTCAACCTTTGACGGAAGCAGGAAACTCTTTGGAAGGTTCAAAATAGATGAACATTTCAATTCAGCAGACCACTATTATAATATTCATGCAGTCATTGTTTACTGTGGTTCTGGCGTTGAATTTGGTCATTATTACGCCTTGGTCAAAGACGAAACGGACTGGTTTAAGTTTGACGATAGTCGTGTCACGAAGTGTTCTGGCGATGCAATCATTTTTTATTGAATATTTTCTATATGCAACTCGAGAGCCTCCTGCAAAGAAAGAAAAACCAAAACGGAAATCATATTCTTTGTGTGACGTAAGTTAGTTGTTGAGTGAGCAATAACAGAATCAACACCGCTTGCACAAGGATACCTATTTAGTATACAAACTGAAAGCTTTATAATCTGTCGATCACAGAATGAATATGACCTATGGCACACATATGAGAAACATATTTTTCATTTTTGAATACAGTTTTTTTCATTTGCATTAATTGTGTTTCGTAATTATAGAATCCGTCAGCATGAATTAATGAAGAAACACATAATGTCGGTCCACAAAGACCCCTAGATATCAATTTTGAATGGAATCACATAATAACCTCAATCGTTATTATAAATATTCATGATTTCTAGTTTCAACCCAGTAAACCACGCGCTTCATTATAAAGCTATACATAAATAAAAATCTAGTAGGTGGTAGAAAAACTGGCCTCATTTCCATAATCATTGATAATAAATCAGTTTTCCTGCAGGAGCTATTTGAACAGAATACATTTCCATCTGAAATGATTTTTTTAAATATATAATATCCCTCCGATTATCAACTAAACCAACCGCCACTATTTTATGGTCCAACTTACTTCAAATGTAAACAATCTCTCCATAACCTCTCATTACCCGCCACCCCCCCTCTCCCACATAAGTTGTACAGAAATGGATAGTACTATACCCAATTCAAAATATATGTATTGTATTGGTATAGGCACGTATAGGCATGGCAACTCTATGTCTTATTATTACTCTGAGGTCGGAAGACAGTGTTTGTTGCCTCTGATTGGAAAATAATGAAACAGCAGAGTATATACTTTGTGCCTGCCCCGATGAACCCCAATGTTACCTGCTGCTCGAGGAAAAACAAGGAATATGCTGCCGATGTCGATAGAACCTCGGCGAAATTCTAAAATGTTCCATCGCGATATTTAAACGCTGGCTGCAAGCCTATTCGAACAGTCAAGTACGCAGTGAAGTGGACGTAACAGTGCAGTACTCGAAGTGATATAGTAAGGCAATAGAAATTCAAATAATAGTTGAAATTTATAGTTGCAGCATTTGTTGTATTTGAAGTGAAATAAAGTTGAGTTTGATTATTCAGTGTAATCAATTATTGGTGAACCCACGGGGAAGAACGTAACAATACATTGAGTCACAGAGTGTACAGGGAATCAACACACACAAACAGGTACCTGAGTACCTGAACAAAATCCTAACCACCAGCCACAACAAAAGAGAGGGGTGATTAAAACGTTGGTCGAGAAAGCACGACGTATTTGTGAACCTGAGAGTCTTCCTGAGGAACTCAACGACCTGAAAAATGCCTTCAAAGGAAATGGGTACAGCGGAGAACACTAAAGCAATATTAGCTAGTCCAGTCAAGTAAAAAAAGCTTTCCAGTTTTGAAAATATTATAGAACCTTTGAAAAACAGTAATACTCGATAAAATCAGAAATTACTATCCAAAAGTATACAGAGAGCCAATAGAAATTCAAGAACACAGTGAACACAGCAAACACGCAAAACATTTGTAACTAACATTTCTAACTTTTTATTTTAAAATAAAATTGCTAAACAGCTGAAACTATAAACAACAGCTTATTCGAGGTATCTCTGTAGCTTTGAAATTTTTTTATTACCATGAAAAACTCATGATCCATAATCATGCTTTCACATCGCCATTGTTGGAAAGTGCATCAAATGTATATTCATTTCTGAGTGGTTTTACATACCTGTTCTACGTATACAAACCATCTCACGAGATGAGTCGAATTATCTAATTTCTCAAAGTTTGCTTGAATGAAAAATCAAGTAGCCAGGTTATTTCTTCAAAATTCACGCCTCCAGCCATCTCGTGTCGCGTAAGAATACAAACGATCTATGCAAATAACTACATTGAATTTTTGATTAATGGATCTGGGATATTCAACAGTTTGATGTGAAAGATTAACATATTATGCATTCATAGCTTCGAGTAGCAGGCTGCTTCTGAAACGAAATATGTCCCGTAGTTATTATTCAAGTGAAGGATGTTTGTGACTGCTCAATTTTTCAGAATTTGAATATAAATTGAAAGCGTACTTCAGTCAAGACTACCGTCGCAGCGGTTATCAGGAAAGAGATTCAGGCCACTGTGTCGACCTGAAAAAATGCTTGGCACTACACAAAGAAGTAATGACAGAATATAAATGGTACCAAAATCAAATCAGTCTTGAGACTGAAGAAAATGAATATTCCGAATGAAATGAAAGGTGATACCCTTTGTTGTATTATTTGGGAAACTAGTTGTTTTCTGGCAAGCATACCATGTAGATACGGTGGATGTTTCGAATTTTTTCCGAAAACTTGTATTCTCTTTGCTTATGTATCTTTAATAGATACAAATATCAGACTGATATGCTTCATTTTCAAAACTTCGCATCACGAGATGACGAGATGCTTTTTCTCCATTTGAGACATTATTCAGAAGATAAAACTGTTACTACTCCACTCTAATTCGATGGAGTTTGAACGACTTGAGCCTAAGAAGGTTTCGTATAAGTAGCGTAGTCTGGTACTTAGTCGTAGACAGCTACATTGTTTAGATTTGTCCTGCACCGGTGAGGAGTAATACTTCGTAACTAATTTGCAGATAATCACCCAATCTTGCTAATGGATGGAGAGAAAGTTTTTCCAAGAATTTCGTCTGAGAAAAAAAGAAATGTCTGTTGGATATAGTTCTCCAGCCACGAATCTTCAGTTTTTTCTAGGCGGGGAAAAACTGAAATAAGCTGCCCCCCACTTATATTTATTTCAACCATTATTGCATGATTGCAGCTATCAGATGTCCACTAATTTGGACATAGGCCTTCCGAAAATAGTGTGTTAACACATAGAGTGTGTGAAAGCCAAATGGAATAAATTCATAATTTCGGTTACGCTACATATTTTAACAAAATCCCAAAAAACGTCAAATTCGAATTATAATTTGATATACTTCAACAAAGTAATGCTATCCCTACCTTCAACCTCCGTCGAATGACAGATGCAACCCCCAATTTTTCAAATAGGAAGTATAGGCTTATGATATATTGTTTCAAAGTTCTCTTCATTCTCTATTCAAAAATGTTATTTCTTATTGCAATATACTGAAAACTTATTTCATGATGAGGTATTGATGATGAGAAAGTAAGGAGAAACTATAACAATTTTCTTTTTAGATGGTATCCTTTAAAACATCAATATCTGCTTCGATCAATATGAAAACTGATTCAAAAACATGGATTCGCACTATCAGTCAGCTTTTGATTTTTTGCACATCCGACATTCGAAAGTGAAGTTATTTCTCAAAATGTCAAAAAACAAGTTTCTCGAATAGAATTTTCAGTCCATATGCAAAATTTCAGCTCCAGATGATTTTCGTATCTTTTTTTTTTATTTGAAAAAAATATAAGTTGCATCAACGCCGAGGGTCATCAGCAACAAAACATTAACATTTCATGAAATTATTACTATTTACAACATTGAGGCTAGAAAATGTGTGACATTAAAAATAAAAATTTTATTATGTGAAGAATTCCTATTTCTGCTAAGAACCCTACGACATTTCCAAAGTTGCATTGCTCTCCAAGAACTGTCGTCAATTCTGAACTGATGCTGAACTTTTGTCGTTGTGGTACAACACTGGGACATTTCACTTATTATGTGTTTGACTGATATTGGTACCGAACATATAGGACATATCTTTTCTTCCTCCCCGTTCAGCAAATGTCCATGTGTGTATCGAGTATGTTCCGTACGTAAACGTGTTATAACAATCAGTTATCTCCTTTGTGCAGGGATTCTGTTCCATGGTGTAGTATTGGTTTTGATTTCTCTCAACTTCATTCTTGAGATGTTCCCTTTGGAAAACCAAAAGTTGAGAATGCTGTGTTTCATTTGATGTTTGAGATCAGTATGGGACAAACTCTCTTGCTCTTGCAGTGTTTCATCATAGACGGCTTCAGAGGCAATTCTGTGTACCCTCTCATTGCCGATGATGCCAATGTGCGAGTGGACCCACATGAATTCCAATACATTGGAGGCCTCGTTGACTGAAAACATATTGCTTTATTAACGAAGAGTTTGACTATATTCGTTGGATACCCGGCAGTGAACTCAGTGAATCAGCTAAGATAAGTGTTTTATTGATCCCTTCGTCCTTAGCAAATTTTATCGCTTGGTTTATTGCGAAGAGTTCTCCACTGTAAATACTGCTTATCGGAGACAATTTGAATGCCTTGGATGTGTTGGCTGTCGAGAAAGCTGCTGTAGTTCCTTGCTTCGACTTTGAAGCGTCCGTGTAGATGTAAGTGAAGCCATCATATTCACTCAAAGATGAGTGGAAGTAACTGAGCAGCAAAGTTGAAAGCGTTTCGGCTTTGTTGAATATGTATTGTCACCAGGGGCCAAGGCGGAGGGTCGGTGTAATTGATGGGGGGAGTTTTATGGAAGGCTATGTTTAATTCTGAAATGTATTGATTGATCCTTTGGCAGAAAGGCAACGTTATTCTTATTTCCTTCTCAAAAAGCCGGCTAAAACGATTAGAAAACGTATAGTCGTATGTCAGGTGACAATTATTGGATGAAACTGAAGATGCGTAAGCCAGACTCAGGTATTTTCTTCTCATATGTAATGATGGTTCACCCGATCCACAGTATAGGCTTTCAGAGGGTGTATGCTCCAAGAGCTAGTCTTATTGCTGTGTTGTGAATATAGTCTACAGCTTTGCTTGCTGACGCATATACTATGGATCCATAGTCGATGTTGGTCCTCACCAAAGCTCGATACAGGAGTGAAAGGGTTTTGCTAACGGAACCCCAGTAAAAATGTGGAACGCTTTACCATTTTGCATGTCATCCTTGCGCAGGGGCCATGCTAATATTCTCTGTATCATTCCAATTTCAGTATGTGTACCGCCGAAGCGAGTACACGTTATGTTTTCTGATGAATGTATTTTGTCTTTCAATGGTTATGCTAATCGGCAAAGTTGCCGCTACTGGTCAACGGAAAATTCTCACTGAAATATTCTCTGTATCATTCCAATTTCAGTATGTGTACCGCCGAAGCGAGTACACGTTATGTTTTCTGATGAATGTATTTTGTCTTTCAATGGTTACGCTAATCGGCAAAGTTGCCGCTACTGGTCAACGGAAAATTCTCACTGGATGAGAGAGCACACGCAATACTCTTAAAAGGTTAATGTTTGGAAAGGGATTGTAGGAAACCATATCATTGGTCCCTTTTTTATAGAGAGCAGCTTTAATGGCGATAATTATTTGGCACTACTCCAAAATGATGTCATACCAAGTTTAGCAAATTTATATCCTAATCCAAGAAACCCTCAAGTTCCAGAGAATTCGACATGGTTTCAGCGGAATGGAGCACCACCACATTACCAAGTTAATTTCCGGCAATACCTCGATACAACATTTTCGGTGGATAGGGAAGCGAGAATCGATTGAATGGCCAGCGCGATCACCTGATCTTTCATCATTAGATTTTTTTATGGGGATATGTAAAAAGCAATGTGTACAAAACTGAAACTTCAGATTTGAATGACTTGAAAGACCGATAACGCTTGCAATTATGTTGAATAATGTTAGAAGACAGTTTTATTTGAGATTAGGATGTTGTCAAGACGTTCGCGGTGGATATTCTGGATATCTACTTCATTAACATCCATGGTTATTCTTCGTACTCTACTTGAAAGCGATAACATTTTTGAATAGAGAATGAAGAGACCTTTCAAACGATATATCACAAACTTATACTCCCCATTCAAAAAACTGGGGGTTATACGTGTCACTCGAAGGGGACTGAAGATAGGGGTGGCATTTTTACATTGTAGAATGTCAAATTATAATTTACATTCGACATGTTTCGGGATTTTTTCAATTATGTAGAGTAACCGAAATAATAAATTTATTCCATTTGGCTTTTACACACTGTATAGACATGAACGTGTAGGATATACATTTTATACTTAGGATGGGATTTAAAATTAACATATGCATTTCGAAAATAAAAATTGAAGAAATTATTGTGAATTTGAATTACAATTGTACTCTTTGAGCTTTTTGTTCATCAAATAAATGTATGGCCTTGTCATAACCTAACACGTGTGCAATTTGATCTTCTATTCGATGAGATTGTGAGGTAGGTAGGTAGGTCTAAAGTGAGTAAGTCTATTCGACCCTCCACCGCAACCCATAATACACCCACCCATAATACACCCACTATACAAACTAATCGGCTTCTTAACGAAGCCGATTAGTTTGTATAATGAGTGGTCTTTCAGGTCAGATGGTGAGAGTATGGATCTGCCGAACTCAAA